>JAUTBW010043103.1:0-11138 GCA_032361425.1 Peltospira smaragdina
ACTATGTCTATTCTTTGTTTCATCATTAAAGTAGTAGCTAACTTGCATGGTTGAACGCACAGACGCAGATAATGGAAGCGTGTGTTAAAAGTAAATATTGCCAACTACGACACCAGTTTCGGTGAGCAGGTTCTTTGGTGTTACAGCTTACACCCAAAAGTAGCTCTGTGTCTCCGTATGTATGCGTCCAAGTTGTTAATTCCTACTGATGAGTTGATGATCCTAGGAAATATATTTTAAAATCCATATAAGAGTGTCATATTTTTGGGTAGCCTTTGTATTAAAATGTTTGACAGGTTATCCTGTGACAGTCACGTGACTTCGATAAGCAGACGAAGAATAAAAAGGTTACATTCGATTTTACACACTTTTAAACTATGTAAAAAAAAAAAGGTATTAAGAAAAAGTTACCAATTCTAAGTGGGTAAAATAAAACTTTTATTTACATATATATTCTGACCTTAATTTGTGAAAATTGCTCGAGAAGTGAAACATCTTTGTTTACTACTTCTATATAAAAAACGGTGACGTCAAAGTCTTCAGATAAGAGTACACTGATGCATAACTGATGTGCTCACCAAAACAGGGCACTGAACGATACAGATTTTTTGCAGACTGGACAGATTTTCTGTCATGATCTCACAGATACAAGTTGTTCCAGGTTGACATCTCTGTTTCCAAACTGTTACTTAATATCAAACCTGTGGTTAAACTGTATAACAGTGTCATCTCTCTTCCCACTATCCCCCCAACCCCACCCCCCTTCTAAGCTAACTCAGTAACTGTAACCATTGCTGGACACACTAATGACTATGTTAGTATAACAAAACAGCAAATAAGAAAGCAGTTTTTAGTTTAGTGCATAGTTTCCATACTTCAATTACTTCACTTCCATATCAAGATCGTATACTATAACTGAAAAAGAGATAAGACTTGACTTTCACAAGACTCGGAGGCCGGCCCGCTGCATACATGACACACATCAGACACTGACAAGTGACAGACATACTGCTAATTGAATTTTTACCAACATTTTCTGGCTCATACAAACCTTTATTAGCAACTTCCCATGCAATTTCGAAAACCCATTTATTCTGGGCCGCAGCAGAAGCGCCACGATCAAAAATAACATCATCGAAATCGGGCTCGACATTTTTCAATGTCTTGAAAAAGCTCCCCCTTCGCTTCATCGCCATATTGACCTTTGAAGGTTGCAGTCACAAGGTTAAGGTCGTTTGCGTGTACTTTAATTTTTCTTCTTTATTTTTATTTCCACATTTAATAGAACATCCGCATTACGAAAGAGGGAAAAATTTATCTTTTATTTAACCATTCATTCATTTCATGCTATTTATGGCTATATGGTGTCTTCACATGTTATTTATGGTTATATGTGCTGTTCCGTCTATGGGATGGTGCATATAAAATACTCTTTGCTGCTCATCGGAAAAATAAAAAGAGTATCCTATGTTGCAGCAGCGGGTTTCCTTCCTTACTATCAAAATGGTCCTTAACCATATGTCTGACACCATAATTATAACTGTACTCCAGTGTGTTGAGTGTGTCGTTAAATAAACATTTTCGTCCTTGCTTTAATTAGCCTAGCACTGACCTGGATTAAAACTACTGAGTTCTGCTGTGCCTGTAAATACTTACTTAAAAACATATCTCAACATTATATTTCTATTATTTCTAACAAAACAACAAGAACAACAATTATTATTTTATTATTTAATACCTAAAAATATTATTAACAAATAAAATCTGGACGGAAAAAGAAATCATATATATAAATTAATTTATGAATTATTGCTCTATTATAAATTTTACATATGCAAATAACCTTAACCAATTACAAAACTGTTTAATAAAATATTGTATAGAATTATTAAAAACATCTAAGGAATAATTAATTATCACAGTAATACTTGTGTACAGTTTTAAAAGCAACTGCTAATCTAGTCTTTGTAATAACTAGATTACATAATCTAGATCTTTAAAGCTATCCACATAACTTAACTGCAAAAGTAACTGTAATTATACAGTGTTCATAAACAATTTATAAAACATTTGGTATATATCAAGCATTATGCAGGTTCATTTATGCATTTTCTTTACAGGGCAACTTCTATCATGGTCATAATATCCAAGCTGCAGTCACTGCAATACATTTACAACAAACACAGCACTTAGAAACTGGGTTAAAAAAACTAGAGAAAAAAGACAGACTCTCTTGAAATTCTGCCTCAAATGACTGCGCAATCGCAGAATGTCATACAAGCGACCATATGATATCTCACTATTTTGGTATGCTATTATTAGTGTTACATAATGGTGGATCTTATTTAAAATGTATACTAAGCATTACAGTTCACAAATAAAATAAAAACATAGTTTTGCTTGCATTTAAGTTCAAATTCAGTTTTGTAATAAACATTGCAGGGTCTGTAGGTTTAAGAGTTTGAAGTTTTTCCTTTTTCCGTTAAATATTTAGGAGGTGTTTTGCCAATATTTTCAGGGTGCCTTATAGTAAAAATAAAAGGGAAAAGTATTTTGGAAACAACAGAAATGTAATCTCATGATAAAGAAAGAATGGCATCAGGTTGTCTAAAATTTAACCTGGTAATGTATTGCTATTTTATTCATTTGTTACTAAATCATTAAAAAAATTAAATATAAAAATAGTAAATTTTTGTTATTTCCAAAACACTTTTCTTTTTTCCTCTTTTATGTCAAGGCAAACAGAATATATTGGCAAAAAATATCCTAATTATTTTGTAGAACTAGGTATAGTTATTCGATTCTTTGGTGAAAGTAATTCATTAATGAATTCTGAATGTATCCTTTGCCAAGTGCTGAATGATGTAAGTGCAAGATGATTTGTATTAATTTTAAAATTGATGTTTTAAAGTACAAAGTATTAAAAAAGGAGAATGTTTCTATAATAAAGTGCTGTAAAGGTTAAAGAAAATGTATAAAAATACATTTTAATACAATATTGATCACAGATTATCTTCTTTTTTTGTTACATGTTAAGCATGTAACAGCATTGTAATATTATAAAAAGGTTTTGGCAAATTATTTAAGATGCAACATTAACAATTACTAGAGCACAAATACAGCTGGCTTTGCAGCAACAACACAGAACAAAACAGAAAGCTAACAAATTGGCTTTAAATTCAGACAAAAAACACACAACTTTATCAACTACTATACTGACTTCTATTTTACTCTTTAAAAACAAATCTCTAAATTTCACCACTACCTACACAAATTTATTATGAGTCCTTTGATTCCTCTTGCCTAGAATAGTACATAATTTTTTTTATTTATTTTTGCACCAGTTGTTGATCACTGGATGCAATACATATAGATCCATTAAGGGTTATCAATCCAACTCTTGTGTTTCATGTCTTTCACGTACATTCCCCTTGATGTATCCATTATGTTCACAAATGAGTAACATTTTAAAGTAACATGGCATCAAATGTAGCATTCCACAAAAATTTGAAAATAAATATATAAACACATGTAGCCTATATATATTACATGGATACTTTTATAGGGATTTACACTGCCAAATATGTCAAATTTAAAACACAAACATTCTAGTTTTTTGATGATAGTAAAACAAAAGGTAAAGACTTATTTGGTAATTTACACCAAAAATCAACTTTCTGTAAGAAGTGGCCTATGATATTATTTTTGTCTGATGTTGCTATTAAATAGTACAATAATAAGAATTAAGCACATTTTTATGAATTCTAAGCCTGACCTCTCAATATTTTAGCATTTCTTCTAATAACACACCTAAACTTCCTGATGATGGTTAGCATGTTCATTTTTTATGTCTATTGTTCAATAATCATCCTGATTTTCACTGACTTCAAATCAAGTACACCAATAATTCACTACTGGAATTTTCATAGGAGACTGACACAGCAATAAACTCAGTAAATGAATTAACAGAAACTATATACTTCACAATTTGTGTACAATGTAAAGTTACACATTTGTACTAATTGTCTGAACAGTTTTGTCTAAATCCATGACTATTAGCTCTTCTGATTACGCCTCTTTATCTGATATTGCATCAAAGGTGTGTTTTGTCAGCCTGCTAGATGGCGGAGGCGCTCATTGAGCTGTTTTTCTTTTTGCAGCAGTCCATTGGAATGCTTCTTGAATGCCTCAAATTCCTAAAAAAATTAAGTGACTTATATCAGTCATCATCAACAATTTTATTTCCATCTTATAATGAATTTGTAGTGGATCTTTTAGTATTAAATGTGTAAAGACCTGTATTTATAATGCTCAAACATCTTTATGTAAGATGAAATAGTTTTTAAGTTTAGATAAAAATATTTAAGAATTAAGAATACAAAGAAACTTGATAACTTTTTCTGAAATTTACTGTGCTTAAAAATGCACTCAGTTTTATAATTATGTGAATAACCGAGTTTAAAAATAACTGGTCATTAGACATTAAGACACAATATTCTGTTAACATATAATTATCTGTTCTAACTTGGAACTGAATGATAATTTTTTTAAACAGTAATCAGTACATGTATCAGTACTAATCAGTTTACACTACAATTAAATCCTTAATTAACCTACGACAGCTGAATATAAGAAGATTTAAAATAACTGTTAAATGGTTGGATTTACATACAAATGAGTAGGCCTACATCATAAAACCAAAAAAAATTATACATGTGTAATGTATTATAAATACATTAAAACTTAAAAATACAGGTGTATATTAACAAAACACAATACACAGTGGCACAAAGTGACAAAATTATTATCAGTAAACAGTATTGGCAAATATTAATACAGGTTGTATTAAATAAAGTAATACATGGAAATAAGCAGGCCAATATGATTTTATATACAGTCAATAAGATTTTTACAAATTGTACATTGTTTCTCACCTGTGACTGATGATGTAAGCTACTAAATAAGACCTCAGATATATGTCTCTTTTAATTTGTATCACTTAATAATTTAATAACTCAGTGTTTTCAGTGAATAGAGTTACATTAAATTGGTGCTATATTGAACATATAATGTCAAGCATGAGCAACATATATAGTCTAAATTAATGTACTTTAAAAAAAATTATATATATTTTACAACATGTTGTGAATTACTGATATGTTACATGTGAAATTGTTGCAGTCATGCTGTGCAAAAATTATTGTACATATATAAATACCTCTGGAAATAAAATTAAAATCCTTTGTAGCAAATAATAAAAACATATATAAATCAAATCATATCTGTAAAATGTTATAAAGATACAACTAAAATAAATATACATAATTACTTTATATACACTTTTTTCCAATATATAAATAGGATTATATTTAAGATGGAGAAAAAACAAAAACACATCCTCAAATCTGGAGGGAATAAGAATAAAAGAAACACATAGTTTTCAGTGATGCTTAAGTAAAAAATCACAACCACGCTAATGCATTATCATAAAATTTACATGAACATCAATTTTTAAATTTCTTTAAAAACTTGAATCAGTAAATGAATATTTAAAAACACCCTTCAAAAATCAGATCATATATGTCTATAATTTACCTTAATCATTTCCTCGTATCTGTGATTTGCTGTATATAAATCATCTTTCAACTTGCGCACTTGAAGATTGGAATTGACAGAAGCTGCTTCTCTCCTGAAATTTTTATTTAATAATAACAACAACAACAACAACAACAACAACAACAATAATATGTAATAAACAAAGATTGAAATAAAATCACACTACATACTCTGATGTAGAAATCATTCCAATGCTATATAAAAGATATCTATATTTGATTGATATTAAAACTGAAAGTTTTTAAAAAGGTAAACTACATTCATACATGTTCATAGAATATATATACTGCATAATAGGTATGGATAAAAATAATAAAATTCACAAATAACTGGATTTGATACAACCTTTTCAAGTTACATGGAATTAAATATTTTACATTTGTCTTTAGTCAACTATAGTTGTTATTATGTAAAAGTACATAAAACATTGTATTTTGTAAATTTTAAACTATCATTGTTAGCAAAATGTCACTTTCACATATTTTAATTGATGCAGTAGTGGATTCAGGATAAAGGTGGTCTGGTGTACGGACCTTCTTTTTCTGAAAACTGACCATACAGGTTCAATAATGAAACACACTGATGTAACAAAATACTATCACCATCACATACGGACATACACTACACTTTCAGAAATTCTACGTCCATGCTTGAAATGAATATGTATCAGGAAATACCTTTTAAAAAAATTCTTCAGTTATGTAGTTAACCTGATACTCAGAACATATCTATAAAATGTTACTTGACAACCTACTCAAATTTATCTTCCATGTTTCTTACTGCCTTCTCCATCTCCTCCACTTTCTTTTGCAACTTCTTGTTTTCCGTTTGTTCCTTCTGCAATATACATTATATGTAGAAAGGACATATCACTAATGCTTTTTAATACAGAAAATATCAACCAAGTATTAATTAAAAGGTATTTGTTAAGGTTCTGAAATCATATCTGGTATAGTGTTACCTTAAGCAAATGACATTTAAAAAAGAAAATCCAATTTTGTTATTAATGGTTATGTTTGAATAAAAAGAACACTGAAGTAGGGTACATTATCTGTTAATACTTGATAAATTTAGGAAATCCATTTTTGTTTTATAAATAAATAAATAAATAAATAAATAAATAAATAAATAAATAAATAAATAAATAAATAAATAAAGTAATAAAGTAATAAAGTAATAAATAAATAAAGTATTAAATTAATAAACCATTACAAACTAGAAACTACGTCTTTTTCACCATCATCATCATCATCATCATCATCATCATCTTCTTCTTCTTCTTCTTCTTCTTCTTCTTCTTCTTCTTCTTCTTCTTCTTCTTCTGAGTTCCCAAGAAATTCATCTGATTTCAACAAGAAAATCGCAGAAATTGTTTTCAAGACACTGGTTTTTATTGTTCCTCAGTAACCGATGTTTGAACGAGACAACACACGGTCAAACTCTGTATAAGTAGGCTTAACACAAAAGCTTTTACTGCATGTTGGCATTGACGTTGCAAACTGGACACCTGCTACACCAGATTTAAGCCGAACTGAAGACGGGTTCAGCTGCCTTACTCACCAACAATGTCGCTCACTTAAAGCTACTGTGTCGAGAATATGTTTATTATTTAAACATTTAGAAAATTCGATCCAGTTATGTAACGTCTAACTGGCACGTTCTATACCAGACTCATGATGCTACTAACGCTATCTAGGTCACATAAAAAAGCTATATGTTAGTACATGTTCTTACACGGGGAGACCCGCGTCGCTTAAACAAAATGACAAAATTTGAATTTAGCATTTGACGATATCCCTTGATAGCGAAGGTTAACAAGTGTAATTCAGGTACTGTAGTGCTTGCATGTTATACTAGTAGCCAGTGTTAAAATATGGTAAATCGACAATGCAACTTTAACTTCTGTATTACAACAATGGTGGCAGATATCCAACAAGCGTTTATAAGATGCTGGGAGCTAACGCTAGAATTACTGCTAATAGACAATTAGTTACTAATGCCAAAACTACAATCAACTATATGTATATCGATAAAAAAAAAACTTTGTAATCTCTCCAATGCTGTTGATTACTGCCAGTCAATTAACAGCTAGGTCTTTTCATAGCGCTCGAGTTTTGTCGATAATGTGTTATCTGAAGCACAGTCCAAATCATAGCAATAGAGATTTGTCATTTCCATTTGCCCAGTTCAACAGCAGACGTGGCATTGTTCGTGCGTCAAACTCATTCTTTTCTAGCATATTGTCAGTATCTGTTAATTCTCACAACACCGTACATCTGCGTATATAGCGAGAGGCTTAACACTGATTATTTGTGATATTTATTGCACGCAAACATTAAGGTCAGTAGAAGAAACGGATTACTTCATATCTGCTACTCATTGTTTATAATAAAAGGAATGGCGTCATGTAATTCAAGTATATATTTGTGCACGGCATTTTAAATAGACCTACACTAAATATGTTGAGTATTAATGTTCAGTCAACAACACGTCATCAACCTCATTAAAATTCCATTGTCAATTTTAACGTATTTTAACACTGGTTACTAATACAACACACAAGCATTACTATGCCTGAATTACACTTGTTAGCCTTTGCTATCAAGGGATATCGTCAAACGCTAAATTAAAATTTCGCCTTTTTGTTTAAGCGAGGCGGGTCTCCCCATGGACGAACACGTACTAACATAGAGCATTTGTGTGTGACCTAGATAACAATAACAATGTAATGACTCTGGCGTGGAGTGTACCAGTTAGACATAACATGACTATATCGTCTTTTCTAAATGTTTAAATAATAAAATATTCTCGACATAGTAGCTTTAACATAAAACATAGACATATAATACGTGTGGTCTTTGCAGTCACAAGAACGTCACCTAAGAAAATATAACGTCACGTTTATAAGAAGAATTCGAATATTAGATGAGATTGAAATTAATTAAACTGAATTTCAAATGATTACCACATTGTAAATAATTGCAAATGAATTTGTTTTATTCGCAATAGGACTATTTCCTTTGACAGACGACATAATTATAGATACAACAGTTATTTCCTTTTCATAAATAATAAAGTAGTCCAGTCTGTTCCCAATCGTATCCATGTCGTATTGTTTCCGCACATACTTTTCTCACATGGAGTACGTTTATCTCACGTGCAGATACGATAAGTAAAACAAATCTATCCATCATCATTTTGTCCTTACCATAATTCGTATTTCGTTAAAATAAGTATTCATGTCTGGATCTAGGGATAGCGCATAATGTTGATAGTGCACATGGAAAGTATATGTAAAATAAGGTGTCTCTCACGTTAATAACATTCATCCAGATTTAATAAACTGACTTTAAAAATAATATGTAAACGCGATTAGCAACACAGTCCCACAGACAGGATATCACACACCACGGTCTTTGTTTTACACTGGTTGGAATGATAAACCAGGTGGTATCGATCTGACGACCCAATCGACCTCGATGACGTAGTGGTCTAAGCCGTCGGTCTGAAAAACAAGGCTGGTAGGTGCTGGGATCATATTCCGGTAGACTTAATGGGTGGGTGTAAGGTCACTACACCTTCTCTTCTTTCATTAACCCTCTAACACGGGTGCTACTAACTACTAACCACCTGTCATTGACAGACAACTCAAGCTCCTGATATGTGTGGCCAAGACAGGCGTGTCCGAAACTGTTAGTATATGGACACGTAAATCAGTACCCCCCACCCCGCTCCCTGACGACCCGCAACACTGTAAGCGAACGCACTACCTCTGTGCTACGCACCAATCTTCTCTCACTTAGAGATCGACTCTTGCCATGTTGCCAGTGGCAGCATTATCACTAAATACAAGCTATTTTCTTTATTGGTAAATTAATAAAATATATAATCGATATTTATGACGTAATTTTGCAGTTCAGTAATTAACATCAACTATTCCGAACAAATATCTTTTGACATATACGCCAGCACGTAAAACAGCAAATTACGTCAAAGCTAAGCAGTAATACAAATAACTGTAAGAGACGCCAACTGTAATTGAAATGGATGTGCAAAAAAGAGAAGAGAAGATCCAATAACAATGAAAGAAAACTTATTGGCATGGCAGAAATTAGTACAGCAGTGGGGATTTTCCATTACCTACCAGTTAGGAAGGAAACCATTGTGTACTGCCACAACAATGTACAATCAGCGCTTATTATATTCAGTACATCTCGGGACATTGTAAAGGTATAAAAGACAGCACGCAAATCTCACGTAGCAAATTGGATGGTTTCTAATAACGCACATACATATGGTTTATTATTTGTAAACCAGGATGGTGAGCCTGGTAAAGGTTGAATTTTTTTTTTTATTTTTTTTTTTAGAAAGTATAAATTATTAATGGTTTCCCTTGGCATAACTTACCTATCAGTTATTTTCAGCCGCACATAAGTTATTCGCAATATATGCGTATGCTTATTACCCACTTTCTGTTAGTAATCTCGTCAGTTCCGAGTCAATGTTTGACTCGTAAATGATGCTTTGTAAATGATGAGCAGTTGTTTGATACTCATACCACGTTAGAATTATCGACCTTATCAAAGGTTTTTGCATATTTTTTTTCTTTCTTAATTTTTGTAAAATAAACGTTATGATAAATATTTTCAAGCAATTTATATAATAGTCAAATATACATGCCAATAAGATACTTGTGACTGATTAAGTAAGTAACGACCTGAATAGTATGGAAGAAGTGTCCTAATCTCCTCGTATATAGAAAAAGTTTACTTAATTGTATTAAATATTTCAAGTGTTCAATTCAGTTTAATTCAATTTTTTATTTGACCTTAAGCTTTACAGCTCATCAGTTCAGCAATATATAAAATACAACATGGTGAACAAATAACAGCATAAATACAAATATACAAATATCAGGAGGATGCAAACAATATAAATTTATCTAATTATAAGTATTTCTCAGACTAGTAGCTCTATATAAATGCTTCCCAAATTGACATAGCTGCTTTATGTTATTAATTTTAAACAATTTAATAAGTTTATACACAGAAGGGTTTTTCGAATATTACGGTTTGATATACTGTTTTCTTAAAATATAATGGGCAAACTAGTATAAAATTATATTCATTTTCAATTTCATCAACACAAGCAAAACAAGTTATTTTATAACGGTCAGTAGCATTATATCTGCCTGTCCCAGTGGCTAAATATGAGATGATAAACAAATAATATTAGAAAAAATCAAGTATTTGTAGTCCGTACATTTTGGTGATGCAAATATCTGTGTTTCGCAGGATGCATAATTATAGTGTTACCTGTATTATTAAATTAACATGAATAGTTTTCGTCTATGTGTAACTATATTAACGTAACGAAATAACGTAATTGATATGGTTATATGTTTGGAATTATAAGAATTGAACGTTATAACGCGCGAAGCCATTCATACTAAAGTGTGTAAAGCGGTTTTGCGTTTCATACTTGCATGAAACTCAAAAATTATAACGTTCAATTCTTATAAT
>JAUTBW010043214.1:0-11137 GCA_032361425.1 Peltospira smaragdina
TCTCTCTCTCTCTCTCTCTCTCTCTCTCTCTCTCTCTCTCTCTCTCTCTCTCTCTCTCTCTCTCTCTCTCTGAAAATAAAGCAGTTGCAAATGCTTGTACTTCTTTGTCGCAATACAGAATATTTGCATAATGCTGAAGTGAGGACTGGATTGGACCAGTTTAATAATTGATTTCGGTTTTAACTTCAATTTTTCTCTCTAAAATAAGTTCATTTAAAAAGTGAAAAATCTCATTTGTGTCCACTTTCAGTGTTACATTATACGCCAAATCTGTTTCATTAATGCTGATTATTTTTTTTCCTTTTCGTTTTTTTTTTAAATTCTCTTTAAAATAATTTAGGCATTTTTCGACCGATTTCTTCTCTTCTTTTTTTGTCTTACAACATTTTCCCCCCACTACCGCTGCCTTGTTTCATATTGGTAAATATTTGTTAAGGCTATCTCACCGTTGGTTCATATTGGCAGATATATGTTAAGGTTTTCTAAGCTTAGATCCATACTACTATAAACTCTACAGTCATATTCTAAGCTTAGATCCATACTACTATAAACTCTACAGTCATATCCATCATTTAGGTACCAAGGTTAGTCTGGTATGGACTCAATTTCTACTAAAGGCTAGAGTTGGGTCTCATAATCCTACATTAATTTCAGAACTCGGTTTGCTTGTCATTTTCTTATCAGGGATTCATTTCCTTACCAATTATTGCACGACATTAGCCCGTGGCCCTAATTTGCGTTTTAACTTAATATCCATCTCAGATTACTACTTATTGGTACGACTCGATGAGGGGAGCAATAAACAAAGCGGAGAGTAAATATCTTGACGCACATTCATTTTATGCAACAATGGCTGTCACAGACGGTGTTTACCCAATCCAGTTCCCACAATAGAAAGGGCCTATCGTATTTTTCGAGTATGCGCCGTCTTTCAATATAAATAAATTGCCAGTCCACTCGAATTTGTCACTTGGTTCGAGGCTTGTAACTAGACATGGGGAACAATAGCACCACCTATACTGTTGTGTTGTTGTTGTTGTGTATTCTCCTACCTGTCTCGGTGCTCCTCGGTGTATTTTACTGACTGTCACGTGCCCGCGGGAAGTAAAGACTTGTCGAGCATAATTCATTATTATTCGCTTGTTATGATTTCTCGGGTTTCCAGAAAGGGTTTCTTTACCCATAGCCCCGAGAGGGTCGTTACCCTGTTATTATCGCAGTGCCCGGTTTGTTGCTGATGAATACGTGCAAGGTTTTCGTAGAGCTTTAATTTGTCACGTCATGTTTACCGGAGATACTCTACCTGATTTTGAGAAAAAGATCAAAACTGCAGAAACCTACTTGAAACGGGGTGTTTCCGGCTGGGCGCACCTGCTCCCTCGGGTGTGCGCTCTCGAGAGTAATTGCAATCCATGCACTTGCATTCTCAACACCTCTCTTTCTGTACCGTACTTCTGTGCTCTGCGCGTCCCACTGAGTCGCACACAAAGGCCGCTGTGTAGAGTTGTTGCTATAAAGTTGTGTTTTCATGTCTTCCATTGTACACATGGATAATAGGAGAAGCGGCTATTAAAAAGCATACACACAGTGATTAAGAAATATAAATTTAAACGCTGCTCGGGTCATCCAGAAATTCCTTCACAGAAAATGATAATATCTGTAGGAAGGACAAAATTACAACCCGTATTTAAAGGCATACTGTTACAGATTTACAGGTTTACATTTCTTTAAATATTGATCATAAATTGAAAATTAATTTACTTGAGATTACAAAACTTATTACGGTATCGCCTAAGAATTTTCAATCAAACCACCTTGAATGGAGTATAATGCGCCATGCCACAGTAATCCGAACAGGTAAAGTAGGTAAACTTGTTTTACGTGCATATTCAGAGCAAGCTGTTATAGCGCACGCCTGTCCTGGCCACACACCTTAGAAACCTGAGCTGTCTATCCAGAACAAGCGTAGTGGACTAAGCCGTCGGTCTGAAAAATAAGGCTAGTAGATCCTGGGTTCGTATCCTGGTACCGGCTGCCACTCGGAGCGAGTTTCTGACGACTCAATAGGTAGGTGTGAGCCCACTAACATCCAGTCCTGGACGGACAGCTCAGGCTCCTGAACTGTGTGGCCAGGACAGGCGTGCTCCATAACAGTTGCTCAGAATATGCACGTAAAACAAGTTTACATGAAATATGGTTGTTGTGCATACGGCTATTATATACGGTAAATTCAGGGACAAATCGAATGTATATATGTTCAAGTACTGCTCTGTTTAGCCATTAAATAAGTCAATGTTTTGTGCCTTGTGTGCCTTTCATAATTACACGTCGGTGACATGTATACATGTTTGTTATAATTACCATTTATTAGCGACAATACTTAAATAAATAAATAAATAAATAAATAAATAAATAAATAAATAAATAAATAAATAAATAAATAAATAAACTACCACTACTACTATTATTACTACTACTACCACCACTACCTTTGCTGCTGCTGCTGCTGCTGCTGCTGCTGCTGCTACTACAACTACTAAAAAAGAAGAAAGAAAAAAATGAAAGAAAGGAAGCGGCAAACATAGTTTAATTTATTTATTTTTATTAATAATAAATTTATTTAAAAAAAAAAAAAAAAAAAAAAAAAAAAAATCTTAGCATTATGCTACTTTAAAAGTAAGACTGAACTTCGTTTCATCGACAGGATGTACAAAGGTACGCCTACTTCCGACAGCGACGGAAGTAAATTCCTCCAATTTCAAACTGACTCGATAAAAGTGAATAGATTTTTACGATTGAGATGTCACTGTGTGATGATTGAAAGTGAGGAGGAATTAGGGAAGACGCGATCACCGATAAGATTTTATTCCCCAAACTATTCCAATCAAAAAAGCTGTCGGAGTGAGTTTGCGCGACTCGTGTTCGTCAGTTACCTTAGACGCGAGTTATCTGGCGTGGAATCCCACCTTTGTTAAAACGCACCACTTGCCAAGAGCTTCCGTCAACTCGGGTACGCCGTTCCGTTGATGCCTTCTTAGTTTCGCATTGTTTGTGGAAACGGAAACCTCAAAGATTCACATTTACCAAAAAAGAATCCCAAACGCGTTCCAGTTATTTAGCTAAAAGACAAAACCCAACACTTAAAGTACCAATTTGTGTTTTGTTGCAAATGAGTTTGAAAAACAAAAACTCAGAAAGAGATAAATGCTTTTAGTTTTGCTCACAGCTGTGGTCTTTCATCTTGCAAAATTAGCTGTATTATTATAAACTGGTTTGTACAAAGCACATAAAGACACGAAGGGAAGGGGGGAGGGGGAGAAGGGTGTAAACAATATGTTTTTTCGTTCTGATTATCGCCTGTAATACTTGAGATTGAAGTCAAATGATAGCAGTATTCTCCCCCATGGTGAGACACACGATCCTGCTTAAAAGAAAGAAGTTTTGTAACAGCGATAAAATGATAGGTTTGTAGTGTGCATTTTTTCCTCTTAGTCTCACAGTGATGTATTTGAAGTTTATATCCTTGTAAGGATTAACATTTTCTGGTTAATCCCAGTTGCTCGTGGAGTTTTCACGGATCGCCGAGTGTGTATGAAGTGGTCGACTTGAGTAGAGTCATTACGTGGATGTGATGTCTAAAATTTCCAGCGGAAACCAAAAGTTCATTTAAAGCTGTAGTCTCGGTGGGTCGTCTCATATGGCCGCTACCCTGTCGCCATGACCAGTGACACAGGCTGCCTCAGCTGTGAAACCAGATATAATAATAGGCTTGTTGTTCACATGCACAAAACGAGTAGCTCGTCTTTAGTTTCAGTAACCACGTGTGACGTCACTGTCAAGAGATAGTGCGGTTTAACAAAACATCTTCTGTTTTAATGTAACATATTAGGTCATCGTCCTTTACTCTGCATTGTGCCAATCTACCAAGGATACATTCTGGGAGGGAAATTGTTAGCTATCGTAAATTTCAGATTTAGAAATGTAATCATACAAGCCCATTTCTCACAGCGCCAATTATGTGCCGATATGAAATAATCATAATCTATGGAGTGACAAAACGCTGTCAATCTACTAACAGCACAGCACAAACCACATTCAATATATCCTCGTTAATCAGCATGTGGGTCCATGAAGATATATTTAACATTATTTCTGATACCGATATAAATGCCAATAAAATGTGATGAGTGCCTTATTTGTTCTTTACGTTTGCCTTAAATTAGCACACGTTACATCAACAGTTATCATAAGGTGCTGTTTGCTAAAATTAAGTAAAATAAGTATGTCAGCATAAAGAATGTTTCTTTGCTAGTGTTTCGTTGTGTAATATATTTCGACCGACTTCTGTTACAAGTAGATATGTATACCATTCATTTGGCTCTTATATCAACAAACATGTATCTTCGAGGACTCGTCTGAAACTGAACAGCTTCTAAAATGTCTTGGTTGGGGGAAAGCAGAAAAGTGATCAAAGAAATCAGACAACTGACTTCAAATTGAGCAAAAGCATTCCGCGAGAGAAGCCTGAGAGTCGTGCCGTGAATGTAGTGTGTGAATTCCGCGCGGTTACCACACTCCAGATGTCTCGCGCAACACGAACGGCTCGGCTTGATGGGCTGAAGAACACGTAACTGTGAGTTCCCGGTTATGTAAGGAACACCAAGAGGCTGGCGCTGCAACAGCAAGCCTTGGTGCTCACTTTGGTTCCATGCTTATAAACCTTAAAGTCTAGACTTTAATAAAATCCTGACTTTCACGTCATGGGAACAGCATTCAAATAGGCTTTTTTAATGGCGTTCCCATGACGTGAAAGTATGGATTTTTATTAAAGTCTAGACTTTAAAGTTTATAAGCACAGGCCTTTGAGAGACTGCAGGTAGTGTTCGGTTAGAATCTACCATCGAGGTTTGATCAGTGATCAGCAACAGAACGAAGCTTCAGTGACACACACATCACATCTAACAGCTGATGGCTATCCAGGTGAAGACTGTGATCGGATTACTGTCAAGATACATAGCGTGTTACCAATGACTAAAGGTTAAGTGGTCCAAACTGTGTGTGTGTGTGTGTGTGGGTGTGTGTGTGGGTGTGTGTGTGTGTGTGTGTGTGTGTGTGTGTGTGTGTGTGTGTGTGTGTGTGTGTGTTGTAGGCTCTCTCTTAACAGCCTTTAACGATGTGTCATGGGGATTCCCTCATTTCAGTGTAAAATCATGATAAAGGTAAAAGCGGATCACGTATCAAACATGAGCTACCACCTTCAGCTAGTACGCTGCAGCCTCTACCACACCAGTTGTGGAACAATGGGTGAAACATGACTTGCACCATAACCGCCATGTGCTAATAAATACGAACATTTTTTTCCCCGTGGCGGCATGTTTTTCTATCACAATGGTCCTAAACCATATAACCGTACAAATGTTAATAAAATACCTCTCCCGTTGTCATTCATAAAATATGTGCGGTACTTCGTATAATGGCTACTGATTGCGACACGGGAATTCTCTCGCAAGTACTTACAAAGTGAAAAAAAAGTTCTTTTAATGACCATTTTCATTATCAGAGCTACCAATCCAGCCTATCCACAAGTGATCGTACCGATAGCAAATATTTCTGCATATCATGGCTGAATGTCAATCGCCCCTCCTCCTTCCCCACATACTCACTGGTTAAACTGAAGACTATATAGTAGCTGCAAGATTGCTTTGATTTACATGTCTCATCATAGATATACCAGATACGTTGTGTATGTAATACCAATTCACACCTACTGCCAACACAAAACAAAGACCAACTTATTTCCTTTTTTTTATTTTTTTTATTTTTTTTTAATTCAGTGTCACAAAGATTACAGTAGTATGGAAGAACAAGCAAACCAAATCACTGTACAAAATTCTGGGATGAAATATTGAAACAAGCACTAAAAGTGAATAACTCAAAACGATCAATGCCTCAAATGAAATTGTTCATAGGATGCTATCTACATTCATCAACATGAGCATCATAATACACATGACAAAAAGTTCTAAAAAAAATATGTATCTCACATTTCAAGCACTGTATTTATTTTTATATATTTATGAGAACAGTGAATCAAATATTTAAGAGAAAAATGCGATGTGAAGTAACATGTTCATAAATGTTAATAATAATTCATCAATTGAGTAGAACTATACACTATATCTTATATTGTGGCAAGCCAACCGTTTTCTCACAATAACCTGTACAGAATAAGATTTACATAAGAGCAACTGCCCATGTATTAAATTCATTGTTATCAGGCAAAATGATTAATCCCATGGAACAAGAAAGAAAGCCTTTCTCCACTAATTGCAAATGTTTCTTGAAGATAATTGCCTGTTCAAACCGGAGTCGACTAGACCGAACAGAAACCATCTTCGATAGTTAACACGATTATCATGACATGTAAAGTTTGGCACAAACTTCTGATATTGATTCAATAAAACACATTGCAGTTTATTTCCAAGAATATGTACACGAAAAGCATGTCTCCCTCAATGATACCAGTAACTTGAAATATATCTAAAGCTGCCATTCAACATACATCATGGAATATAAATCACATATTATGGATTAAAAATAAAGGTTAAAATAAAACAATTGGGTTTAAACACTGAGAGAAACTACCCATAGGGTACCCTCTATTCCATATTCATGTTGCTATTAGTAGAACAGTACAGGGCAATGATATAAACATACTTCAATGCAATATTCAATTAATTTTTCTTCAATATTTACACCTTTTATCATACTTTCTACAATAAAATGCAATTCTAGAGAATACTGAAATGTAATACTTTTGATCCTGACTGAACTTGCATGATTCAAAAACGAAATTCATATCATAATTTAACAACATGATAACAAAAACAATGCATGTTCAAGTTGTTCAAATATATTCTGTGTATCAAGCATTTACATTAAAAACAGAACATTTATGCAATAAAAGAAAAAAAAAACGTCAATATTTTGCAATAAAATTATTCAGCATTTTTCAAAAACTAATGTGAATATGCATAACTAAATTTTATTTCATTGACAACTTTTTATATGTAAAACATTTAAGAGTTGCCATTTATAATATAAATATATTACATGTTCAAGGCAATACCATATATGCACATAAGATACATACATTATTAATTTTAGAGAAAAAAAAAGATTAAAAAAAAAGCAAAACATGGTCATAAGACTATTTCAATTTTAATGAGGGCAAGTGAATTTAAAACATAGCATAATTTAAGTATTCAAGTTGAGCAAGATGGCAACTGGGTAAAATTAATGGAATGATTAAGACTACTTGGTTATTGTTATTTACCCTACACTAAGGATTCCATTCCAGAATTGTGCTCCTGTTGGCGTTTAGCCTCGTATCAAGGAAGGCACCAATCTACACATTATTTGACTCACCAACTTGCAGGCCTGAATATCTTATCAATTTTTTGACATAATGTAAAATTTGTAGAAACATACATGCATAAATAATGATCAATTCATGTAGAGATTTCTTCTTCATATAAAAGATGCACCAATTTCAAAACGTCAAGTAAAACAATCATTATGATATAGATTTCTAGTTATGAATTTGCAAAAGTGGACGGCATATTAAGAATTTTTAACAATATGCAGTTTTTTAAACATAGAATTTTAAAATTTCTTCAAAACATGGCATGCAACAGAAGTCGGTATTTTATATGGCATTTGACATTAAATTTATAAAACATTGTGATCATTCTAAAAGAAACAAATCTAAAAAACGCCTATGCAAATAAAAAATATATCAAATTTGATAGCAATTCTACAAGTTCAGTCATGAGAGATCAAGAAAAATAAACATTCATTAATTAATCAAGATTCTAATATATTTCAAATGTCAATATTTTCATAATATGGCATCAAATGGAAAACATGGGCAATATGTATGCAGTACATAATTTGTATATTAATCACAGCTCAATGGAGTTATTCATTAGCGAACATGAAACGGCATAAATCTGCAGAGGGTCTAGACTGATGCTGGGGTGACCACCCTGTAAACAACTAAAACCTCAATCTATGATTATCTAATGAAAACCTCTAGAGCCCAACTCGTGGTCTTCGATGACAGCCATTCTGTAACAGCCTTTAAGAGTATTGCCATTAAAGAAACAAAACTTTGCAAATATTAAGTTATTAAATAAGACATTGATAACATAGGAGCACCATACATAGGCATTACATAAAATCAAACTTAAAAATGTTTTGGAAAATAACATCTGTAGCATATACATCAAATATTTGCCTAATCTATCTATCACTTGGGAATGAAAAAAAAAAAAAAAAAAAAATTTTGCAATATCAAAGAATCGGCAGTTTTTAAACATTTCAATAACAGCAGACTATAAAGTAGTTTAAAACATTATTTATAAACAATCTTACCTTGTTGTCCATTCTTTGAAGAGACATTAACATTTTAACAGAATACCAGTACATTCAATAATTTTGGTGGGCAGAAATAAACAACTTCATCAATACATGTATAAAACATTTATCAATCCATACGAACAATACTTGAGGCATAAATCTATTGTGAAATATTCATCAAAAGCACCTATATACATGGTTAAAACAGGCCACAACAGCATAAAATAATACTTGTATTAATGCAATAAAAAGGTTATATGAGACATTGTTCTTTGTCAAATTAACACAAATATAGTTTACTTTAAGACATATACACACACAATTCTGAAAACCATCAGCCACAATTAAGTTCAAATTAGTATTCTAACATAGTTCAAAAACTGGTTAAATTCAAAGAAAAAAAATATCACTATTTCATAGGTGTAATTACTAAACATAAAGAGCACATCTGGCAAAGTGAAGTAGTGTGGAATGTTACACAACTATAAACAAAATTGTAACCCAGCTTTGTTAATGACAAGCATCAACTAGAGGATCTGAACATGAATGTACTAACTATATAAAATCTGGGGCAAAGAAAAAAATTCTTCATTTTTAAAAACAAAATTAAGATGATAAATGGCTATAATACAAAGGGTGAATTATTTTAATTACCAAAACATGATTAATATAAAATTACAACATACTTATTATCTAATGAAAAACCTTATAATTATTCCAAACAAATAATATGGGGGGAAAACCGTTACGCTGAGCACATGTATACACCAAATATTTAAAACCTAAATATGATGAAAACAAGCAACAATGAATGTTAAGATATGCATAATACATAAAGCTAGTAAACACGACCAATAATTACAAGAAAAGCCTTGCCCTGATACACCTATTCATACACGAAGATACAGTTCAACAGGACAAGATATCCGGCATCAATAGCATCCTTCTCAATATTTCGTCATGCCTGTACAAAAATAAAAACACAAAAGCATGTTTCATAAGAATTTCATTATGTTTTCAGTCTTATTACTTACAATTTAGTCGCACTTGAAACACAGGACAGCCAGGAGTTTGGACGGTTGTGCTTTGAACGTTGCCACTAAGTTGGTCTGTTTCTTAAAATCAGAACAGCCGTTTTGTTAATAAGCTGTTATCAAACTGACAAAATGAAATGATGAATGCAGTAAGCAGTCATTAGAGATGAGCAGTAATTAGTGAAAAGTAGTAATTAGTGATGTTTACTATGATAAACTATAGTAACTATTGTGTTACATATATAGTTTTATTTTTATTGGGTGAAATAGGTTTTAAAAGCATTCGTTATACTTTATTGAATGTTTATTTTAACTTGGATAGAGTATGCTATCGTCTATGTAAAATCCAATGAATCCCATTGCTAATATAGTGTACCAATAAGTTTTTAAAAATGTCAAGTTATAAATATTTAAAATAACACAATTTAAATATATAAAAAATCAAACATCCAAAATAGTAAATTACATACAGGATATATTTCCTTTTTAAAACTTCAATTATCAAAAATTCTAACTTACTAGCAAATTGATTAGCAACTAGTATTAAAGGAGTCAGAATAGTGTCGAAAACTGCAATGTAATATACCAAACAAACTGGACTGATACTCATTTGGTCTGGACGCATCAATTCTGACAAATACATTACTGTCAATTATAGGTAATAAGCAATTTTCAATTCTAGTAAATGAAACAAGGAGCAGACCCAACTTTTCTGAGACAATAAAGGCACCATAACATGAATACACACCATTTAGGGCCAAAATAACATCTGCCTTGACCTGCCAACCATCCCAGATTTGACCCTATCACATTGTCAAGCATAAAAACCCACTAAATAAATTTGTAAATGCTTCTCAAATTTGAGGGCAATCAGGACCCTCATGAACTCCCCTCTAGATTGTCCCTGGAAACATTGGTGCATGAAGACGCCATTGATACTGAAAACAAGCTATTGTGAAGAACTCCATAGAAGATGGATCTAGCTACTTACAAGGTGTTCCACTTACCATGCGATGCCCACCTCTTACTGAGGTGCTGGCTGCTGGGTGCCCGCCTGCTGTGCCTGCTGCATGATCATGTTAGCCTGGTAGTGCATGCCTTGCTGACGGTAGTACTCAGCCCATGCAGCAGAATAGTCAGGCTGACCAGTCTGGGGATTGATTGCTGAAAAATAAGTAGATATTGTCATATAAGTGTGTACTGGTATTCTTGCGTACAGTAACAGTTGATAATTACAAGTTTCTATCAAAAACAAATAACCTATGATGCAGTGTCGTTTGTCAATCTTAGAACTTTCCACCTAAGTGGAGGGTATAGAGAAAGACAGAGAAGCCACTCCTAACAACAAAACCATCATAAAAATATACACTCATTCTATTAAACCTTCATTTCCATTCCATATTTTCTTCAGATACTTACTGTTACTTTTTAATATATCAAGAAAAGTAACAAAATACCTCTAACAATGAGAAATAACACCAAACTCAGTTTTTAAAAACAAATGTATTATAACAAGGGTTTTTAAAATGAAACAATTCTTATTATATGCCAGATACTGTTCCAAGGTCTACCATCAACTCCATTCATGAAGCACCAAGAGATGCTTTAATGGTGTTAGCGAATACTTGTCAGAATTTATGTTGCACAAATCGACACCCATGACTTAAAGAACAAGTCACAGG
>JAUTBW010043325.1:0-18112 GCA_032361425.1 Peltospira smaragdina
CCCATTGTGTCCTTAGAAACTCGCTCTGGGTGGGAGCTGGTACCACAATACGAACCTAGTACCTACCAGCTTTGTTTTTAAAGCTGACAGCTTAGACCACTATGCCGCTAAGGCCGTTTTGTGTGTGGTTGTATTGGACATTTTCTAATCAGTATGTTGCGTAGAACAGTGGTCACTCATGACACAAAGTGATTTATTTATTCAGCTGTTAATTAGTAAGAAAAACATGTAAAGCAATAAAAAAAATTCTTTTATCATTCAATTTCCTGGGTACAGATTTTTGATGCTATCTGACATAGCTTCAAAAGTCTGTTATAATGTTAAATATTGTAGCTGATGACATCAGAATGTAATTGATGTGTAGTTTTATAATCTAAGAATTTTTAATGATGTAGTAGTACTAAGATAGTTTAGAAAACCATGTCTCAGGTCAGTCGTATTTCACCACCATTACAGTAACTAAGAAATGAATGACTTTAATTTATTTTTGAAGTGCTTGCCGACATGCCGTTGATCCATGTCAGTGAGGCACTAGGATTTTACCTGTTAAAATATTTTCTGATGCTGTTAATAAATTGTGTTAAATCAATAAAAGGGTGACACGTGGTTCATCTGAGAATGATCTTTGTCAGGTAGCCACTAGGTATTTTTCTGATTAAAATATATCTGATGCCGATGTAACCGTTAAAAAAAATGTGTTGAGTATGTCATTAAATAATATTTTTTTTTTTTTTTTTTAAAATAAAGAATTATAAGTTTATTTGCTTATTATTACTGATTCTGTATCTGTTAATCCCAGTCGAAATGTAGGCCTACTGATGTACCTAACAAAACTGTAGTCCATGTTACTTATGTTTGACTGTTCCCTTGTAGCGAACGTTCACCAAGAAGTACAAGGACCAGATAAAGAAGTACGGCATGATGCGGCGGTATGAAGATAGCCAGCAGTATTTGACTGAGAACCCACACCTTGTGTGTGACGAGACGTGCAACTATCTCGTCCTGTGGTGCGTTGACCTTGTTATCGAAGAGGTAAGCACAGTAAAGCAGGGTGTTGTAGTTAGCTGAATATTGTTGTAAGCAAGGTATTACAGTAAGCAGGATGTTGTAGCAAGAAGGATGTTGTAATAAGCAGGGTAACTGTCTTGTTCTGTGGTGTGTCAATCTCGTTACTATATTGAAGAGGTAAGCAGTGTTGTAGTAAGCATGTTGTTGTAATAAGCAGGGTTTAGTAGTAAGCAGGTTAACTACCTTGTTCTATACTGTATTGACCTCGCTGAAGATGTAAGCAGGGTATTGTTATAAGCACTGTGTTGTAATAAGCACTGTGTTGTAATAAGCAGTGTGTTGTAAGCAGGGTGACTACCTTTTTGTGCTTCAACCTTGTTATTACAGAGGTTTTTACAGTAAAGCAGGTTATTGTAATAAACAGGGTGTTGTAGTATAAAGGGTTTTGTAATATACAGGGTATTGTAAAAGAAACAAGGTGTTGTAGAGAGCAGGGTGATGTAGTAAGCAGATCGTAATTAGCAGATTGTAATGGACAGGGTATTGTATTAAGCAGAGTGTCATAGTAAGCAGGGTGTTGTAATAAAAACAGTATTGTAAGCAGGGTATAATGATAAACAGGGTAATGTAAGAAGCAGGGTGTTGTAGTAAGCAGAGTATTGTAGTAAACAGTGTGTTATATTAAGCAGGATGTTGTAGTATATATGGTTTGCAGCAAATAGTGTTGTAGTAAGCAGGGTGTTGTAATAACATGAGTGTTGCAGTAAGCAGGTTATTGTAATGGCCACTCCAGGCCATCTGCGGTGTTGCCAGTCCAATAAACTATATTTTGATAAATAAAACCTATGCCAGTGTTATATCCCAATAAAAAAAATATTTACATACTTTTATTTATTATATATATATAAAACAAAACTATCACATAGCAACAGGATTTACATGATTGGACTACATCCTTCCAACCACAGATGCCCTCCCACCCATTTTAAGAGGCCTACACATAATTATTCTAACTATACTCATTTCTAAATATCCTGTACTTTGTTTTGAGAAATGCCCATCTTGTGACATAGTGTTGTTTGAAATTGTTGACAGAAAATCGACCTGATGGAACACGTCTCTCACCAAGTGATCGTGATGCAGTTTATTCTCGAACTCGCCAAGTCGCTCGAACGGGATCCACGTAGTTGTGTTGTCGCTTTCTTCTCCAGGTAAGTTGATTTGTTGTATTTGTCTCCAAAATATAGATATCATCCCAGTAGATTAAAAAAAAAATAAAAAAATTACAGTAGTGTAATTTACGTAAATCTGTTTGAATATTTGGTAGCTAAACATTTTATGTGTATGCTCAGATATTGTTTTCCATGTTTTATGTGTATATATGTGTGCTACTTATCTTGTAAAAGAGTGGCCAGTCCTAACTGACTATTTAATAATTGAATTTTAAAAATTAAATTGAAAATAATAACAAGCTGAAAAATATGTATTATAATATCTATTTTTACAGATAGTTTTGGAAAGAGTTGTAAATTTTCAAATAGCAAATGAATATCTAATTACTTGTACATAAATTTGTGTTTCTAGGATTAAGCTAGGAGAGAAACAATACATGGATGCCTTCAATGACGAACTGGTGGCCTTCCGAGAGAGAGTGAAAACACGAGCACAAGCTAGGATAGATGAAGCTGTCAAAGAATATGAGGAGGTCTGCACTGCATTAGTTATTTTTTAGAATTGGCTTAGTTGGTAGGGCACTCAGCTCGGGTACATGTGGCATAGGGTCGAGACAGATCAGGGGTATTACTGAGTTTTTCCTACCTCTCTACAGTGCATCATGACTACATCAAAAACAAGGTATATGCTGTCCTGTCTGTAGGGAAGTGATTCTGATGGTTAATTAATCAGTGACTCTTATGAGTATTGTTAAACAGTAGTCTGATTTTGGAATGATTGTTTATCTATTTAAAGTACAGGATCCTGTTTATATGTGTGCCCATTAGATTTTTTTTTTTTTTTCAAGTATGCCAAAATGGTAAAACATTTAATTTTGTGATTTAGTTCATCATTTGAGAATAAACTGCATCACGATCACCAGTAAAGGTTCATCTTTTAATCATTTATAAAAAGACCCTAAAAATTGAGATACAAATATAATTGAACTTTTTGGAAAAAATTTGTTTAAACTACAAAAAGCATGTTTCTACTTTAGACTTGACAGTGTGTTGGCTGGATGCACTTCGTTTAAGGTAGACTCCTATTATAATTGGAGATCCTGTTATAGATCTAGTCTAGGCCCCATGCTTATAAAACTGAAGTCTGTACTTTAAAATACTATTTGAATGGCATTCCCAAGACGGGGCCACGTCTTAAAATTGTCTTGACATATATTTAAAGTTTAGTGATTGAAGCAGGTAAAAGTGTCGCTAATGATTCACAGGGTGAGTGATATACATTTTCAGGAAGAGAGAAAGAAAAGACTGGGACCTGGAGGCTTGGATCCTGTGGAAGTCCTTGAATCTCTGCCTGATGTAAGTAAAACATTCTTGCTGCGAGTTTATTACTTACAGTGCATGTTATCAGATGCTAAAATTGCAGTAAATAAAATTGGCTGAGAGGTAAATTCTATCCAGTATCAAGGTGTGAAGACTACAACAGTTTATAGAGCCGTTACCTCAGTGCCATGGTTACTGAGCATTGCCATATTTACATTATTCATGGGTTGGAATTCCCATCAATTGGCTGATATCTAACATTAAAAAATACATTTCATAGTGAGGTGGTCACCCAGCACAACAAAGTTCATGTGTGTGTTTGTGAGGGCGATGCTCTTAATTTGTCCCTGTGATAATACCCACCCCTATAACTATTTCAGTTGGTTATATTTGGCTTCCAACCAGATAATAATAATAATAAAACCCAGCAACTGTTTTTTTTCTTCTACAGAGTCTGAAAGCCTGCTTTGAAAGCAAAGACATCGAGCTGTTGAAAAAGACGATAGTGGAACTGCCAAAGGAGGAGGCTGAGTACCACATGAAGAGGTGTATCGACTCTGGGCTGTGGGTGCCCAATGCTGCAGACTTAGAAAACGATGCTAACAAGGATGCCAATGGAGTGAAGGAGGAGGAGACGTACGACAAAGTCGACTGAAGGGATATGTCCTGGCCACATCCTTATAAAATGTAGTCTGGACTTTTACTAATGCCTAGACTTTAATGTAATGCCATTTACATGGCGTAACCATGATGTTAAAGCCTGAACTTTAAGTCTAGACTTTAGCTAAATGCTATTTGAATGGTATACCCTTGATAATGACAAAATATTAACATGATGCTATTTGAATGGCGCTCCCATGATGTTAAAGTCTGGATTTTATTAAAGTCTAGAATTTAAATTTTATAAGAACGGGGTCAACTGATTTGTCTTTTAAAACATTCTGTGTTCCATAACCAAAGCCGCCAGCTTACATTCAGTTGTTTTATCATGAGGTGAGACTGGAGATTTCCGATCCTAGTGTTAGGTTTCACTCCTCCAGTTATCAGAAATTTGTGGAGTGATTTGTTCACCATCTTATTACAGTTTGCTGTACAAATTTCAGACGTTGATAGACAATTGTGAATATTTAATATCAGTTGCTAATTGATATCAGTTATAACAGACTGATAGACAATTGTGAATATTTAATATCAGTTGCTAATTGATATCGGTTAAAACACAACTGTCTCTTGAGCAGAATAATTTTAAATGCTCCCAGAAATATCTTTGATAATGGATGTTTATCTTTGTGTACAGCAGTTACAGAATACATTTACAACTGACAGTTTGCTTGTCTTGTGTGCATTAAAATTCGAAATAAGCTAATGCACAACACATTTAGTGCTAAGATAATTTTTATATTTATTTTTCTTAATTTAACTTTGCAGTCAATACATTTTTATTAACAGTTATATCGGTGTCAGAAACATTTTTAATTAGTGGCTCACTAACGGGTATAGATCTCGTTAGTGCTAAGGAAGACTGTGGTCTAGCATGTTGCCTGAATCAGATGTAGTATCATGCAGTACTGATTCGATAATGAAATTTGTGTCTGTCATTACTCCATTACTCCAGGAATATCACCACTTGTAGTTGCTGGCTGCTGTGTATATACGACAATGTGTGCTTCTTTTAATTGTTACAGTTGGTATGCTGTAGATAGTAAAACAGTTATGCATCTTCAACCAGAGTATATTTAGAATAAATGGATTCATTCTCAATGCGTCTAAGAAGACAATTTCTGTACAATATAATGTACTGACACTATAATAATGAGTTGATATTCCGTTACAAAATTTAAGTAAAAGTTAATATTGTGGTGGCAAAATTAACATTGTATAATTATTATATTAGTTTGGTAGTTGATGTCTTGTGTTGTGTTTTGTTATAACTATTGTCAGAAGCTATTATTTATTTAGGTTCGTGCATATAAGTTGATTTAAAAGTATGAAATCTAAATCAAGATGCTTACTATAGCAATATGCAAGACAACATTTTTGTCAGCGACTCTTCTTAGAATGACATATATGTATGTCTGAAACCGTTTGTGTACTTTCTCAGAATTGGTTGTCTGAGCTGTTTTGGGGGTTTTAAAAGATAATAAATTCTTACTGGAGTGTAAATTACACCTAAAATGAAGTACTATGCCACCAGTTATACTGTATATAATCTAAACCTATACTTAATAGTGCCAAATCATCTGAATATAATTATGCATTATTACATCAGTAGAAATGTATCTGTTATAAAATCTAATATTTCCCAGTTTTCACTGGGGTAGTATAAATAGAATTGCTAAATCTTTGCACATGAATTTTAAAGCAACATCAAATGCTATTGAGTGGATGTACTATTTCCTTTTCATATTGACCCCATTAATTAAAACTTACTTATGGCTTTTTTGTGGTTTTTATTAAATAATTATTCAGTATTAAGGATTTTATCTACATCAAAAATATGTTTGTACTTCTCCACTAAAAGTAATGTTGTGGATTAAATTACAATAAATAAATATATTTTTAATCTGATGACTTAAGTGTATAATAAACTTGAAACCTATTTCTTCTATCTGGATGAAATGTGTATACACTACATGTAACAACCATATTTCATACTGTAGTAGAAGTTAAGTTATAGGAATTATTATTCTTAGTAATTCTTGTTTAATTATGACCCTAAGCAAAAACCTCTTGATATGGATTCAATATAATGCATTAAAATACTTTGTCTAGTTTGTTCTGCTTAATTGGTTTGTTCATAATCAAATGAAACATTCAACAGGAAGAGGAATCTTCACGGATGTTCAGTTGTGGCATATCATGCATTTTTGAAACATTTGTTGTTATCTGTCTGTATAATATTGAACTGTACGCGTTTTCAATAAATATTCTGAAAACATAACATTGTTTTTGGTTTGTGAAAAATGACTAAAGACTCTTCTCCCCAAACATTCCATCATTGCAATGTTAATCAATAACTAAATTTTATTGTTTTGGCATCAAAAACAATTTCAGTAGAAAATACCCCTGATATTAGATGGATCAAGTTAACTGAAAACGAAAATAGTTTTTATATTTTTTTAAAGAAGTCTATTTTTCTGTTGCACTGGCCTTTAAAATTTTTAACTAATTTTATTTCTTAGACACATTTTTGAACTTGGCAAAGCAAATGATATCTTAGCACTCACACATCTTCCACTATTTACTACAAAGTGAGCACCATTTATCTGACACAACAACAAGATGTACAATTTGTCTTTATTACATCCATTTTTACAACTCTAGCTTTTCGGATTTTGGTTTTTTCTTTTTCTTTTTCTTCTTTTTTGGTTTCTTTTCACTTGTTGAGTCAATCACATTCTCAGTTTGTTGCTCATTGGTTTTTCCACCTTTCTTTTTCTTTCGTTTCTCTGATTTGCCATCACTTTCACCTGAAGTTTCAGGTTTTACTGAAATGTCTCCATCATTGTCTATATACAGTGTTTCCATGGCAACATCTGCCTCCGTCTCCTCCACATCCCCCTCATCTCCCTCGCACTCTGCTGCTAGTTTGGCTGGCATGCGATTCTGAAAATGTTTTCGCACTGAAAAAAAGAAGTACTCTGGTAATAAGTATTGACAGTTTACAATATGCAACATGCAAGTGGAGAGAGAGAGGCTTTGTTTAAAATTACATTGTCAATTTACAATATTTTAATACTGGTTATTAATACAACATAAAAGCACTACAGTACCTGAAATACACATATTAGCCAATGCCATCAAGTGCTAAATAAATGTTTTTGCCATTTTGTTTAAGCAAAGCAGGTACCCCCATGAAAGAACGTAATATTTACTAACAAAGGGTTTGAATGTGACCTAGAGAGTAAGGGTATAATAATTCTTCTGTATAGCTTGCCAGTTAAACACAACATGTTTGGATTGTCTTTTATAAATGTTTAAATAAAGAAAACATTATCGAAATAGTAACTTTAACAACACATTTTACAGTCTATGCATCAGACATGGTTACGGATTATTCTAACAATGAAAAAGAAAATCCAATACCATAAAATGGGCTACTCTCTCTGTGACTAACAGCAAGGTATGGTACCTTTTATATGCACCATTTTATACAAACTGTATATCACCATGACCATAAACCAGTTGGGAATGACTGAATAATAATTTTAATAAATGTTTTATTTAATGACACATTTGAAAAATTAATGGTTATACCAGCATCAAAAATTATTTATTAGTTAAAAGCCTATTTATAATTATTTATATTTATAAAGCCTAGTGGTTCGTCGACAGGGACTGATCTAAGATCGACTTCATGACAGGAAGGTGAATTAACCACTAGGCTATCAAAGCACCCCAGCAATGATTAGAATGAATGAAACGGGAACAAGAATGACAGGTAACATAATCTAATAATTGGAAAATTAAGAGTGGAAGGTTAGCTTGTAAAGTTTGAATAAAACTGAGTACATTTAATAGATATTATTGAACTAGTGTTTTCTCTAGGAATGTGCATGGTATAATAAATAATTTAAGGGCACTTTCAAGATTTTTAGGGCAGAAATCTTTAGTGCAAAGAATAAAAAAATTAGGGTGGGTTGGAAAACATGCTTAATTTGTAAACACAACTAAACCTTCACATTGAGGTATGTTTTTAAAATAAAAACTACACTCTATGAATACATATATCATAAGTATTGAGATTCAAAATTACACTGTCGATTTACCATGTTTCAACACCGGTTACTAATACAACATACAAGTACTACAGTACCTGAATTATACTTGTTAGTCTTCACTATCATCGGATATTGTCAAAAAAAAATTCGGCTTTTGTTTAAGCGAGGCGGGTCCCCCCGTGAAACACCATGTACTAAAGTAGAGCATTTGTCTGTACGACAGTAGTGTAATGAGTCTGGTGTGGAGTGTGCCAGTTAGACATAACATGACTGGATCGTCTTTTCTAAATGATTATATAATAAAAATATTCTCAACATAGTAGCTTTAAATATTGCTTCAGTGCACTTATGTTTGCTTTTTGGGACATAACTGAAATAAATACAAAATAAAACTAAACAAGTGATGAAAACTTGAAGATGAGAGGGGCATGAAAGCCTGATAATGTCATGACAGGATGGTGCTATCAAAGGCAGCATGGTGCCCCCACCTTACCAAAACAAGCTAGGAAAACAATATTGAATGAACTCACCCGCAGCACTTTCTCTGATGTCCCACACCTTCAAGTCTTTATCACCTCCAAATGCAAACACAAACGGAGCCTCCGGACAGCAGCCTACACACAGCAGTTCATTCTGAAACAGTCACAAGCCACATATTAACAGAGATTTACAGGAATTTATTTCTCTAAAAATCGTTATAAAGGTAAATCACATACATAGTATTTACTGATATACTTATATCCACCGAAATTTAATTAAAAATGTTTATCATTTCCCTAGCATTAAAAGCAGCGGTATTATTCACATATGACTGTAAAGTTACATTTTGCATGTAATATAAATCTACATCTGAGTGTTGGCTGAAAGTAGCATTTCTGACATCGTGGACCAATGGTAAATGTAGATTTAAGATTACGTTCCAAGTATAAATTACTTTTTTTATGAATAAGGTTCTACATTGGGTATTGAGTGTCAGACAAAGGTATTACAATTATTATATTAAAATAAAATTTTTAAAGTTTATTGAAAAAACGAAATTATAAAGAGCTGCACAAAATATAATTATCGGAGTTAAATCAAACAGGGAGCAAGAGAGATCAGTGGTAGAGTGCCTGCTTATAGTGTAGTAGATTTTCAGATCAATTTTTCATGGTGGAATGTTTGGACCATGACTTATTTGAGGCAGTTGTCCACTACTGCCATAATAAAGACTATTGTATATACCGATTTCGCTGACTTGATCAGTTCATCACAGTACTAATTTCACTTGGAATAAATATTTCCTTATCTCAAGGGCACTTTGATGTATATCATACCATGCGTAAATTGCGTTCGAGGACGAGAGACGGCTTGTTTTCCTGGACGTCCCACACTTTCATGTATTTGTCTGACGAGGTTGTCACCAGGAGGCCAGGAATCTGAGAACTCAGAGACAGACCTGTAAAAAACAAAGGAAAGGAATTATTCACTAATAGTTATTTCTCTAACAATCAACTATGGATGATGATTTTTCAGAGGTATGGTTGTGTTACAATCATATTTTAATATTTATTAATATTTTTATATTAATAAAGATGCACTTAATTTTTTTTTTTCATTATCCGTTATATCAACATTGACATATTGAATTCAAAATTGAACTGAATTGAATTTGAAAAAACCCTAGTAGTTTCCTGACAGGAATCAACTGACCTCAGACTGACCAGTGTGAGGCAGGCGCGTTCACCACTAGGCTATTCAGCCCCCCTGTGTTATAGTCAATGACCGATTCTTTTAAATGAATGTTCAAGCACGAACCATCTGGATTATTTTTCAAAACCTCTGACAATTTTTGACTGGTAGTCATGATTTTCAAATGGATCTTCTGAGATCCTCACTGTAGGTATGTATACAGGCCCACAGGGGCATCTGGTTTTAATATGACTTAAAGTACCCAGGGTATAATTTAGAAAATTTGTATAGGGTCTCTTTACAATGAAATTAGGGGAAATAGTCTGTAAAAGGGGAAAATAGCTATCAAATTATGTTTAAATATGGTAAGTATAATTTACCTGGTTAACAGTAAATGAGTAAAAAAAATTAAAAAACAAAAAATATATTTTATACCCACAAATAAAAAAATTTCAGTATTATTAAAAGGGATTATGTTTTGACCACCTATAAGGACCTACACAGGGACATTTTTATGTCATACATGGGAAAAATTCTGTATAAGATTGGGAATTTACTTTAGGGGACTGGGGCCTGTAACCGGCCCAAAAATACATTGTAGATTAAACCCTGGTACCACTGCACAAAGTATCATTTAGACTTGCGTACCGGGTATCTAAATTATTGTAATTTCCATCCCTCTTTGTCAGAACTTTGGTATATAGCTTTTAAATTCTAAACTGTCCCATTTACCCATAATTTCTTTTCTCCTGCCCTGAGGCATGAGTTCAACGATTTCAGTCTTTGGTCCCATGGTTGGCCTGTCTGAACCTTAGTATTTGTCATATCTACATGTTGCATGTGATACAGTTATACTGTGAGAACACCAGAATCGTAACGATTTTAGTTGTATGCAACAAGTTGTTTGGGAATTGTAACGATCAGAACATGTACTAATTTCACATGACAAATTGTTAAGTTCTTGACCAATCAAATCTATTAAAATGTTTATATAAAACAACTTCTTTTCAAATTTCCCTTTATACATGAATACAGTAACACCAGCATCTCATCTTCACTTGAAGAATCCACGATGATGTTGACGAGATTTAAAATTTATTCACATGATTTAAAATTGTATGCAACACTGACAGTAATGAATCTTTACAATTTTTGTTGTATCGACAAATCGAAAACAACATGTTACGACATATCGCAGCGTGAGAAAAACCCTTTAAGTAAATATGGGTACAAGACGAATCTGACTGCTTAAATTACTAACCTGTCACTGCCTCAGTGTGAGCTGAAAGTGTGAATACAGGTTTCTTGTCCTGCCGCAAGTCCATGTAAAATACAGCCCCTTTATCATTGGTAGCCTGAAATGTAAAATAAATGTTTTCTGTCATACAAAAGATAGATGTTTTTTAATGCACTCCACACAGTAACACACTTATTTCTGGTTATATGATCTCAGGTTAGTGGTTAAGGACCATTACAATATTGAGAAATGAAATCCACTGCTAGCATACAGAATATAATTTGTCGCGTGAGAGCCAGAAGGTCGTAAGTGGCAGATACGACCAAAAAATTCCTTTTTGCATAAAATTATTCATGATCTCCACACTTGATTGCATTACGACAAAAAAATATCATAAATGTTGTTCTAATAACAGCAAAAATAGAGGAGGATATATATTGTTGTAACTGTATTACAAACATCTCTTTAGAAATCGGTTTTCTTTCATTATTTTCGTTTCTATAAAAATACTTTATGTGCATTTACGACCTTCTGGCTGTCACATGACAAATTAAAGTCTTTACACACTTACGTAGAAACAGACTGGTGAGAAGTGATCCCACATCACTCTCTCCACCTCTCCCTCCAGATGCCAGGTTTTGTTGGCGTCATTGGGATTCCGACAGTCAAACACCTTCACTGTTCTATAAAAAAAAAAAAAAAATTACACTCATCATTTTTTTTTTTAATTAATGGTTATTTTGGTATAGGAAATTTTTTAATTACATTAATTCCTAGTATTTAATTACAGAAATTCCTAGTGGCTCACTATCACTGACAAGTAAAAGACTGACATCAGATTAACTGCATGTCAGTCAGACAGACACTTTTACCACCAGGCTATTGAGGCACTCTTATGGAGTCACTGTTCTAGAAGACAGCATCAGAAAATGTGTAGCCTAAACATAAACTACACAAAATACTGTGTGTAACGTCCTTACAATATTCCAGATTCAACTTTAAACTCGCAGCCCAACAAAACACACACACATCTTCATTGTATGGTGATAGTGTGGTGTTTTTGGCAATTTGTGTTTCAAAGTGATTTCCGTATAAACACAGTGACAGAAAAAAGAGGAAGTATTATAGAACAAATGTTTGGAGCTGCAAAATGGCACAAGAGCACAGATATATCTCAATATCATTTTTTCCAAAAAAAACCCCTTCAAGGATGGATTGTTCATTCATATATTTAAGCACTGAAACCAGGAATCATTACATAGGCAGTGTTTATCATGATTTGCAACATAAACTACAGAGATTGCTGCGCAGTTGTTAAATAATTTAATGTTACTATGTCGAGAATATTTTTATTATTTAAATATTTAGAAAAAACGATCCAGTCATGTTATGTCTAACTGGCATATTCCACTCCAAACTCATTACGCTACTATTGCTATCTAGGTCACATACAAATGCTCTATGTTAGTACATGTTCTTTCACAGGGAGACCTGCCTCGTTAAAATGACCTACAAAATGAAGAAATTGTATTTAGTGATTGATGATATCCCTTGATAGTGAAAGGTGAATTCAAGTACTGTAGTGCTAGTATGAGGTATTACTAACCAATATTAAAACATGGTAAAATCGACAATGCAATTTTAATTCCATTTGCTTATAAACATTTAATAACACCACAACTGTCAGTAATTAAAATCAGAACAAATAAAATGAAGTTCCCTGATCAGCAGATTTACTTAATAAAACAGCACATGCAAAGCAGTTAGTGCCACTGCGAAAAGCTAAGAATGCAAGGCTGGTGACAGGGGCAGATAACTCACTTGTCAAAAGACCCAGTCAGCAGAGACTGGGGTTCGTGGGGATGCCACTTTACACACTGAACCTGAGGAAGATAAACATGTACATGTGTAAAGGAAGGGAATCTTTTATTTCGAGATGCACTCACCATATTTACAATTATATAGTATCAGGCATATGGTTACATTACTCACAAATCTTATTTGTCCCTAATATACCTTATATAACATTATAATCTACAGGACCACAATATTTCATTTATTAATGATATATTACATAAATAGTTGAATTATGGCAATGGTCCATAAATCAGAAAACAACAAAGTTTGTTATCACAAGTAAATACACTTTCCATTTACAATCAAAACATTTATATAATAAGCAATATGTATATCATACCTAAATACCAATACCATTTTCAATCAAAACATTTATATAATAAGCAATATGTATATCATACCTAAATACACTTACCATTTTCAATCAAAACATTTATGTAATAAGCAATATGTATATCATACCTTCTCAGAATGTTGATTAATAGACGTCGCCATTTCTAATGTCAACAAATCCCAAAGGCCAACAGTGAAGTCAGCAGAAGCACTTGCCAAGATATTTCTGTAACAGATGTATTTATAAACAGGCATTACTGCAAATTAGGTAACACTGACAATAAACTTTAGGAGTCGTCTACAGCACACAAAAAAACTTTATCCTAAAACAAATTGTCCATTAATCTAGGAATAAAATTATGATAATTGTATATGGTGTCAAACATATTGTTCAAAATAATTCTGACAGTGAGAATGGAAACCGATTTTCACCACATGGATTTTTTATATGCATCCTCCTATACAGGACAACACATACCACAATATTTGTTACACCAGTTGTTGCTTATTAGAATATACATTAAAAATCTGTATACAGTTACACAACGTGATCTGTAAAAGTCTGTTATAGAAAAAAATTATAATACTATTTGAAAAAGTATTAAAAGAATTCATAGAGATTTGACTATAGATTTTGTCACCTTTGAATTTTATTCCATGATAAATCCAGCACTGCATCAGTATGGGATGTTTGCTTAGCAGACAGCTGTAATGAACAAAATAATAGTAGTAAGTACTTCTTTGATTCTGGGAAATTTTATTTAAAAACAACAACAGAATTGCATAAACTGGCTATAAAATAATAATTAAGAGGAATGTTGTATTTTTTAAATTTTCTAATCATGAAAATGTCTGTGAGTTTCACTTCTGCACTGTTTAGTTTTACTTTATTACATACTCTGAAATTAACATTTCATAAAACATCTAGCTACCATCCACCATAAATAGTTCGACATATTGACAGTGAAGAAATAAACAAATAGTCAGACCTCATTACAACGACCACATTTGTTTCATGATAAATGTGTCATTATATTGAGTTTACCACTGTAACAAATTCACTTACATTCGTTTCCACAGAACGCATGTCGGATAATGTAAACGTTGTTGTAATGATGGTCACTGTAACGAGGTCTGACTGTATCCAGTAATAAATATGATCCACAACTTCCATCAACTTAAACAACTTCCATCATTAAAACTATTTATCAAAACAAATCTTGCAGACATATTGGTGATTCTTCACAGCATCTTGACTGTATTCCTATATGACTTTTCTACCATCACACTTGGGTCTGGTACTGAAATTTTTTTTAAAACAACAAACCTTTTTCTTCTTTTTATGTTTTTTCTCTCCTAGGAAGATATCTGGCTCAAAGCAATCAACAACATCAAGGTTCCAAATCTCAATGACGGGCTCCATGGAACCAACGGCCACAAAGTTACCTAGAACAACAAAACACAATCTCATCATAAACTGGCAATTAAGTATTTATGGCATATAGTGGAGTGTGTAGGTCAGAGGATTCAGCCACAGTAATTATAATGCCAGGTATAACAGGTATAAGTTAATCATTAGTTAGGCCCTCAAAACCTGATCTGCAAATTTTAATGCTAAAGAAAGAATTCAACATATTTCAAAGACATGGTCATCCAACTGTCTAAATTCTTTATTGAGGAAAATCTTCTGCAGTGCAAAGTTGGCAAATTTTCTAATCATGAAAATGTCAACGAGTTTCCCTTCTGCACGGTTTAGTTTTACTTTATTACATATTGTAAACTGATAGCAAATATGTTCTGTATTGTGATTGGTTAATTTCAATGAATTTGCGGGATGAAATACTCAATAAATACCTGAAAGCTAATGACATCATTAGAAAATTATGTAATTTGGAATGGAATGTGCAAAGTTGGCGATTCAAGGGTATACAGTTAGATTGTAACAAAACATTATTTGCAAAAAATACCAAATAGAAAGTTGGTACGGTTAAAACACAATTCAGTTTACAATGGAAATGGGTTAATTACCTGTGGACTCTGAAGACGGGTTGAGGTTCATCCACTCCACAGTGAGGGGAAACGTGGGCAGGAAATATTCATGATGCACAAATAGCTGACCATGGTCTTCATTGTACACTGTGGCAAATAAAATTATCTTATGATTAATACTGTTCACATTTATCACAGAGTTTAACTAATGAAGATATTCTGCACTGTCTTAATGCAATACAGAAATATTAGCATCTGCTATTGTTACTAAGCATTGTTGTACACTGTGACAAATAAAATAAAATTACCTCATAATTAATACTGTTACACATTTATCACAGAGTTTAACTAATGAAGATATTCTGCTATTTTGTCTTAATGCTATACAGAAATACTATACCATCTGCTATTGTTACTAAGCATTGTTGTACACTGTGACAAATAAAATATCTCATAATTAATACATGTTTACCACAGAGTATAACATGTTGACTGTCATTAAACAACAAAACTGTAGCTTAACATTAGCCATCCTTTAAATGCATGTTGATGACCTCATATAATAAAAATCAAAGTTAGAAAAGAAAAAAAAATTAACCTAGAATTCATCTGCCTCTCAGATGCAAATTTTGATGAATAAATATCTGTAAAATCAAATTTAACAAGAATTTACTAAAAACATTTCAACAAATGTAAACAATTTAAGGTTACAATGGCTAGACCTGAAGCTATATCACAGTACTAGATCCAATCCAAGTACAATTTTAAGTGATAAGTGTTAAGAATGTTAAAAAACAAAACAAACATTATCATTAATGATTGTGGCATAAATGAAAAATGATTAGCAACCAGCCTTAAAGAGAAAATGTTTCAAAATATTACAGAGACACTTATCTGAATATATCAGTGGTATGTAGGTGTGAAGTCACAACATTAATATTTTTCTTGTTAACCTCACTTGCCAAGAAATATTTTTTTCAGCATTGATCTGTAATGGTTTTCAGTGATGCAGCCATATAACCGTAAATTTTTAAAAATGACATTTGTGTCATTACATAAAATGTTTCTCTATCTGGAATGCCATTTTAAAGATAACAAAACTGCAGACAAAGCCACTGACCATACACCTCGAGAAGACAGTGATCTTTCTGTGCGCGGCCTGCCACGATCAGGTTGTCGGTCGGCTGAATCTCAAAGTCTTCATCTTCACTGTCACTCTAGAACACAAATCAAAACACAGAAACATAAAATAAAACAACATGGGCTGGTTTTAATGACAATAATAGCACACTAATCACTTCACATCATATTATTATCTATTAAAATCAATGAATAATGCTGGAACTCCAAAAATTCATGCATTATATATATTATATTTTGCATAAATAATAAGTAAGGTATTAAATCTAAATATTCTGGCAAACTCATAACACAGTTTTATTAATGGTTGAATCACTGACAAAGGTCGATCCCAGATTAACGACGTTCTAGGAGTTTTCTCCACTAGGTTATCAAGACACACTTATTTGTAATTATCCGAGTCTGAAAATCACTAGCCACGATCACTGGGAAACTCACTTAGAAAGCCTGATACCAGACACCTGATACGTGCTCGTCGGATTAATCCTCTTTAGTGGACACAGTTGATCTATGTCTCATTCCAGCCAATGCCCCATGACTGGTATATCAAAGGCGGTGGTATCTGCTATCCTGTTTATGGGATAGTGCATATAAAAGATCCCTTGCTGCTAATCAGAAAGAACAGCCAATGAAGTGGCGGCAGCGGGTTTCCTCTCTATCTACATGGTCCTTAAACATATGCCTGACACCATGTAACCGTATACCTATGTGCTGAGTGCGTCATTAAATAAACATTTACTTCCTTCTTTCCTGATACATGCATAAGGCAGGTGCTTACACCATTGGGCTACACTCTACAGAATGTCTGAAGAGGTAAGGTTAAGTTCTGCTAACAGATAATAATAATAAAACAAAGATAATCTACTTACATCACCCGTCTTTGTTACGTATGGATCCTCATCATTTGAGGCAAACTGTGCATAACATCCAATACCAGCCAATGGATTGAAATCTATTAAAATAAATTAGTTTTTAAATTATTAAGAAACCCATAAACATTTGCTACCTGTCTATTTGGACAAAATGTGATATCATAGCAGTACAGTTTTATTTATTTGTTGTTGTTTTTATTTGTTGCAGAGCTTGTAGAATCTTTGATGATTACTCCTAATGTTTTATCATTTGATTAAAATTTTAAATAAAGATATTTTTTAAATAAATAAATTAAAGTTTTTACCCTTAAAATTACATTATTGATTTTACCATGTTTTAATACTTGTTACTAATACAACACCCAAACACTACAGACCTGAATTACACTTGTTAGCCTTTACTATCAAGGGATATCATCACACACTAAATACAAATTTTGCCATTTTGTGTAAGTGAGGTGGGTCTCCCCATGAAAGAACATGTACTAACATAGCGCATTTGTGTGTAACCTAGATAGTGATAGTAGTATAATGAGATTGGAGTGAAGCGTGCCAGTTAGACAAAACATGACTGGATCGTCTTTTCTAAATGTTTAAGTAATAAAAATATTTTCGACACAGTAGCTTTAATGTGTTTTGGTTATATGGCTATAAATAATTATGATAGTGATGCCAGGGATCTCACTGACAATTAAAGTGTCTTTTGAAGCATGGAACTTAGACAAGACTCTTATTTATTATATTTCTTAGCTTTAACTTAAAATCCTATAACGGGACTTCCCAAATTTCCAC
>JAUTBW010043326.1:0-11135 GCA_032361425.1 Peltospira smaragdina
CAATCACTGTACACCACCTACAACACAGACAATACTCGCTGTACACCACCTACAACACACACAGATAATACACTCACTGTACACCACCTACAACACACACACATACAATACACTCACTGTACACCACCTACAACACAGACACACATGTAACACACAATACTCTCACTGTACGTACACCACCTGTAAACCAGACACACACGTAACACACAATACACTCGCTGTACACAACCTGTAACACAGACGCAATACACATGCTGTACACCACCTGTATCACAGACACACATATGTAACATACAGTACAGACATAGAAGACAAACAGAATTCAGCATGAGTGGTTACTGAAGACAGGGAAATCATAAACCAATAGAAACAAATGTCTGTCTGAAATCAGCCTTGGTGAGTTTCAAACAAAACAGTTGTATATCAAAGGTTGGGATTATTTTCTTTATATACATACATCACATTTTTAGAAATACTGAATAGATTTCAACATATTTGTACATCAAACAAAAACAACTGGAAACTGTTTTGACGTATCTTGAAATACAAATGGATGATGTCCTTTGAGTATATAGACTGCATTTTCTTGTCATCGGCTAAATGATGTCATATCTGTGAGTTAGCAGTCATTTTATTAGAGAAAGGAAAGAACTATCCGTCACACTAGAAGTGGATAGATAAGCCTGTCAGATGTGCAAGAAATGTAGAACTACAATACAGCTCATACAAACATTGTTAGAGCATAAGTTCTTTTTAGTCAAGAAAATATTTGAGTACATGGCAGGAGATAAAAGTTATTAATGTATTCCCACTCAAACTGTTTTTTTATGTGAAGGTTGACTACTAACACAAGCCTACAGTATTTTCCTCAGGATCTGTGTTCAGACAGTTGACAAAATTTGTAGTCATGACTTGAAAATGCTAGGAGGATTCAAGTTGCAATTAGATGTATGTTTGGAGTTCATATGGGTAGTACATACACATATTTTAGAACATACACCTGTGAATAATTTTACAACTCTAATGAGATATAAAAGGTTTGATTTATTTTATCAAACACTTTCAGCACAAGCTCACAATGTGCATCTGTTTTATGGTATATTGGTTCAGGGTGTGATCAGGACCTACGGAAAACGCTGAGCCTACCTTTCTGTTAGGACATGACCTCTTGAGACCGTTATAGTGATATAGTGTGAAGCCCTGAGGGAGGTTTGAGTTCCTGTGTCCAGGGAAAAACTCCTCCATGAAGCCATGGCGCGTAATAATCCCAAGATTCTCCGAGTCCAGCTTCGTCTTCATGATATCCACACTAAACAAATTAATACGTAACATGAGAATGGAAAATCAATTTTTAAGATGATTTAAAAGTAGTTTCACCAAGTAAATGTACTATTGATGTAAAATTGTAGCAGTAACTGTTGGTTGTTCACATTTCAACATCTCAGATCTGAATTAACTTTAATGTGGTGATTTAATAACTAATTAACTGAGTTTAAAGTTTATTTTACCAGACTGATATATCACCATAATTATATTATTTATTAAATATGTGATAAATGCTATTTACATGAATAACGCATTAATCAATACATAATAAAAAAAAAACAGCATTTTAAATTGTATCAATGTCTCACAGTCCTTATTATTGGGCGGTATAATTATTTATATATGTATACATATGGCAGTAATTAGAAAGTAAGCAATATAACTGCCAAATCAAAAATGTGTTTATAATATAATATAATAATACAATAATATGAAGTTTAAAAATGTATATACAGACTTACTATTCTTTCTCAGAAACCAACTCCAAAGTGCCAAGAACATCTCCTAGCAGTGAAGTGGAAATAAACCCATTGCCTAAAAAATATAAATAAATGACGTATGTCACTGTTCATCTTCAGATGAAACCGTCATACTGTAAGTGACACAGATCGTCAGGAATATAAAGAAATGTAATCAGAGTTTGATAAGTTAGTGAAATCTATCATTCCAAAGTTGACCAAATATATTTCAAGAATTCGTTAACCAGAAGCCATTTAATACTTTCCAAATTCTAACACAAATTGCACACACACGTATATACATTCTAAAAGGATTGGAAAGTATCCTAATAACAGGGAAATGGTTGCAATGCACATGCATTGTAACAGAATGATCAATACCATTATTTGATATATTACCCTATTAAACTAACTACAATTACAAATATCACTTACTATAAACGTTTATATCAATTCTAGTGTAGAGTTAAAGCACATTTTGAATCATGACTATAGCTTTATAAATCTGCTTAAAATAATAATAATAATAATAATAATAATAATAAAATCTGCAGTATAACTAACAGACACACATAATGGAATACTATTATGTTTTAAATCACCTATTTTGCAATATGCAAGTACACTCACCCTCTGGGTCATATGTAGAGAACACTTGTTTAGCTGTGGTCTCAGGACTGTCAGATGTCACCAGAGCTTTATCCTGAATGAGAAAACAAGAAAATATGTATTCATTTAACCAGCATTAATTAATGAGACCTTTAAGTCCACAATCAACATAAAACATAAATCAAAAGATGATAAAATTGCTAGCTATGTAATACTGACTATTTTTGGTATTCGTTTTAGAAATGTTATGCCACTGACTGTTAGTAATTTCAGGAGAGAAATGTAGCTCAGCAGTTGAATTTATGATGCTATAGCTCCACAACTGATACAATAAAGGCTCTTTGTATGTGCTATCCTGGATTTCTTTTCTATCATAATGGTACTTAACCATGTGTCCGATGCTATATAAAATAAAATAAGTCGAGTACTTCATTAAATGAAGTGGTGAGCGGGACATAGTTCAGTGGTGTGTTTGCTCATGGTGCAGTGGGTCGTCTGATCGATCCCACATGGTGGACACATTGGGCTATGTTCCATTCCAGCCAGTGCTCCACGACTGGTGTATCAAAGGCCGTGGTATGTGCTATCCTGTCTAAAGATCCCTTGCTGTTAATTGGAAAGAGTAGCCCATGAAGTGGTAGCAGCGGATTTAATCCTAACTATATACATGGTCCGTAACCATATAACTGTACACCAATGTGTTGAGAGTGTGTTGTTAAATAAACATTTCCTTCCTTCATTAAATGAAACATTTCTCTCTTTCTCTATCAGTTGGATAGCACATCAAATTCAACATTCTAGACAAAGACCAACAAATAAAAACTTACTTTGGAAAATAATACTGTTAAATGTGTTTCACTGCCAAGAATCCAAATGGGAAACTTTGGATTCTTGAGAAACCAACCAACCTGAAAGAATATCAACAAACAATATTAAGTCCATAAAGGTGAGTTATTTATAATACAATTTAATTATCACTACTCAGGATATGACTATTGTAAAATATTACTAAATAAAATCTGCTGGCACCAGAAAGCTGAATAAATAAAACGATGTTGTTAATCCCATTTATTTTATCAATTCTAAATTTAAATTTCAGACAGTAATCGAAATAGATACGATAAAACAATATATAAAATAATTTCATTAAACTTTAAAAAGAAATTACACTTTTTATTATCTTTCTAATTACCATAAATATTGAAGGTGATAACTGAGACATATATTCAACTATTTAATTATCAAATTTCTATGGTTCTGTTTGTTAATTTTTTTTAAAGTAATAATAAGTGAAATAAACATTTCCATACATAAGCTACATTACCTCACAGTACTTGAGGTGGTCGAGCAACGTGAGGAAGCCAATTGTTGCTTGAGTCTGCACTCCACGTAGTTCTAAAAGTAAAAACAAGGCAATACTGATGATCAATTCTGATTAGACTACATTTAAAATAATTATCTTTCTTAACCACAAAAACAAATCAGTTAATTAAATGTTTAAAGTTAATTTAAATATATATTCACATTATTTTTGAGTTTGTTATAGGATAAATGATCTTATCCCTTTTATTGGCAATGTAGTTTATGCAATACTATAGTTCAAGGGAGATAACTCTTGAAAAGATTTCAGATAAAATCTTCATACATTTTCTTCAGTAATCATTATGTGGCATATTTGTGGAACAGTATGTGGTATATTTGGGTCGTATTCCCAATGTATGTTTATCTGATCTTTCTCATTTTCCCCAGTTATGAAAAGTTGAGAAAAAAATCTAACTCTTTAACTTGCCATATGTTTTAACAGATGTTGCTTTAGTTTAAAATGTGGTTTACTTGTCCTGCAGGTGTCACTTACTGAGGCCTGACACATCCTTCTCATTGTCCCAGACATGAGACGACGCTCTCCCGGTCAACAACAGGTTGATCAGACTCTGACTGCATATACAGAAACAACAGTAATCAATCAAAGGGCATACTGTTATGTATGAATTCTAGGCAATTGTTATAACAAGCCAGTTAGGCTATTTTGAAAACTGATAAATATATCTTTCTGCCAGATCATGTTGCTTGTTTACTTCAGGTTTTTTAAAAATGTTTTTCTGTTTAATGGGCACACCATAATTTCAGCGAGATACAAAATTAAATTTTAAATACTGTATAGGGGTGTTTGTTTCTTTCTTTTTTAAACAAATAATTAAGCTGAACATATGTCACTGTTCATGATAAATTGCTTGATAGATTAACTGACTTAACAATGCTTTTTTATCAAATTAATATACATTCAATACATTAGAAGTAAAATATATTGTATTAGAAACATTTTTTATTACACACAAAAAAGAACTATTCTACTTTTATTATTTATTTTAATGACAAACTATTTTGTTTCTTCTCTCCATTATATAGTACATTGAAAATACTTCCAGGCTTCATTTGTGTCAACTGAAAACATTAGCAATATTTTTTCATGAAACAAACATTTTCCACACCTGCCGTGACCATGGATACCATCAATCAGAGACTCGGTAGGGTCAGCTACCTCATTTTTCACTTGTTCTATGCCCTGTTTAAAAAAGCAAACAAAATCATACAGGTATAATATAGTATGTCTGATTAGAGGTGACTTTTCAAAACCATTTAAAGTGTGTCTTGTCATAATATTAAACATCTTCATGTCATTACAACAATACATGAAACATATATATCTGGAAGAACTATTTTATCCTGCAACCAGTGTTTCTATTGGCATGTTATGATGACTGATTAAAGTAAAGTCATAAACATATACTAGCATATTATGACTTCTGACGTCATGCACATACATACAAAGTTAACTGCTCTGACGTCACGGAAAAATTTGTTTATGAAATTTTTTAGTACAAATTTGTTAAAACAATTAGTGATAAAATGTTTATCCACTCCAAAATGTGTGGGTTGCAGGATAAAGATAATAACCAGTTAATGACGCTTGATACTGTTTTTATTCTGTTCAGGGCGAATGGAAAATTTCTTACCATCACAGGATAAAGCTGATATCAAACGTCATTAACTAGTTATTCTCTATATATACTAATCTTATTCTAGACATAAGTTTAAACACGAAAGTACGGATAAACTACTCAAAGGTGGAGCGGATTAAACTTTCTTTCCAAAATAAGACATGTTGAAAGATGGAAATACTGATGCTCTTATTATAAATGATGGCTTCATGTCATATATAATAAGTGCTCCAAACCTGGTTGGAGGGAAACCTGGTTAATATAAACTCTACACCCTTTTGTTAGAATAGGTACTACAACTTGATTATTTTTCAAAATAATCAATATACCATTATATGAGGTTAATTTTCATTATGTGGACAAGAGAAACTGGGGCCTTATTCATAAAAGGGTGTAAATTTACGTTCGAAACTTAGTACTAAGTTTACGTCTAACCATTGGTCCATGACGTCAAAGACGCTACTTTCAGCCAATGATCAGACGTAAAAGTTACGTGTAAGTGTAACTTTACACTGTTTTGTAAATAAGGCCCCTGAATCCTGCATACCTTGGACAGCAGCAGGGAATACAGGTAGAGCAGCACGCCATACTCATGCTGGTATTCTGGAATTAACTTGGTCAACACTTGTTTGAGGTAGGCCTCTTCACCCACTGCATGCTTTGTACAGCTGAAATGAAACATTCAGGGTTAATATAATAAACACTGCAGTGCAGAACAGCAAATGACAGACCTGTCTGAGTTATCTTTTCTTTTTGTCAGACATATTTATTGTGAGTGATATAAATTCTTATTCACTTTGTTAACAGTAAACATACAAATGTTTTCTCATCGCTGACTCACATGACCCAGGGGAAAACATTTTAGATGACAGAATGTTAAGAAATTACAACTATTCTGAATCTAGGAATACAACACTATTTCTTGAGCTTGTTTCGTTTTCCTTTCTTTTCATGTTTTGTTATTCCAATTTGGATGATAACTAAGTAATGGAAGTTTCAACAGACTAGTAAATTGTGGTTGCATCTAGTCCGTCAGATCAGAATAATAACATTTCGTTACTAAAACTATGCACCTAGAATTCGATTAACATAAAGTTAATATTTACCGCAGTCTCGAGTGAAATGTCTCCTGGTCTACCTTTCTCCGCTTTGGACTTCGCTCTCCGGCGTTTATGTCTGAGTTTTCTGATGAGGTGCTTGCCCCACTGGAGTCGACATCCTCAAGACAGACGAGGAAGTAGCGTTCTGCTGACATTTGGGTCATGATCTCAAATAGTGCATCACGCAGGTACATCGACGCTTCATCCTCTAAAAGGGTACATGGATTAAAAATTAAAATATTTCGGTGAAGCACACTAAATACATTATTAACATTGCCATAAACAAGAGATGCATTATCAATAGTTGCTATCCTTTAAATGTATTTGTGGACCTCAAATATAATAAAAATCAGAGACAGTATAAAAAATTACCTGTTACACTGATGTTTTCCCCATTTGTCAAGAATGTACCAAATGAGTTATCTCTATTAGTATTACCAACATTTTTCATTTAACATGATATAGTACTGACTTCACTATGAAATAACTCTTACTGGCAAACTCTAGGCCACTCATTTTACAAGCATACTGTTAGGTGGCAGTCAGTGTGTTAATGGTAGAATAAATTTCAGACATCAATTTATATTTTGATAAACATAGTTAAGTATAATATACTAAGACTTCTAGTATTTTTCTAAATATTACTTCTCATAAAATCAATAGATATGACAATTCACTGTAATTCTGTATTTATTTACTGGCCCAGGACTAAATGGTACTGGGCTTGGACATTGACCCACTGTATTCTATTAGTTGTAATACTTGTATAGTTTGCAAAAAAAAGAAGAAGAGAATATATGAGAACAAAGGAAGAAAGGAAATGTTTATTTAATGACGCACTCAACATACTGGTGTATGGTTAGATGGCAACAGATGATTGGTAAAGGACTATTTTGATAGTAAGGAAGAGAAACCTGCTGTCTTCACACAGGCTACTCTTTCCAATCAGCAGCAAGGGGTCTTTTATATGCACCACCCCACAGACAGGATCCACATACCATGGCCTTTCAGAAAACAAAGGAAGAAAATAGAGATTCAAAACATTTACAATAAACCACTCACTGGTGACTTCTTGCAGGTTCTCAACGGGAATCTCGCCAAACAGTGCGTTTTTGAGAAGAAAGCCCTGCACGGGGGCTATCACTGCACACGGCCCTCCCTCGTGCTGCACCAGAGCTGTGGGCTCATCCTCACTGAAGCAAAACCCTACAAGTAACAAGTACACTTCATAATTCATTCAAAGTAACAACTTAAAGATTACAACATTTTGAGGCCACTTCAACTTTGGTACCTGGTAGACTTGTCGGCTAACATTAAATTTGAAACATTTTTCCAACCCTGTTGTATATATGTAAACTTGTACTTGATGTATGCACGATCCTTTATATCTCTTCTCTATCATTGAATATACCTGTAGAGAGGGCTTCATTATTTATTTATTTTTCTTGTATATTTTACTATGTTTTGTCTTATTACAGTAACTTGAGATTAATTTCAACTTTCTAACAAGAAATTATTGTTCTAAATTCTGCTACGTTCTGAGCAATTTTTCTCAAAATGAAATAACTGTTGAATTAATAAATTTGCTAACTCATAAAGGGTAGGATGGAAGTTGTGCAATTACGTGCTAGCAAAAATGGATCAGAAACAGCATTTGTATCAAGTGCTTGACATTCCTTTAAAATACAGATCTAAGCAAAACAAATAAAGAGGAATAAAATTACATTAATTTAAGAAAAATATATATTGTAAAACGGGTGATATTTGTGGAAGTAAATGTCAGCAATGTTCAAATTACAGTTAACTGATGGTTTTTAATATTCGCAGTGGGCACAAAAAATATAATAAAAACAATAACATACTGGCATGGAACTAAAGGTTTATCAACTTAAGTTATCAGAAGTTTACAAAACAGTTTGTCTCCCTTATTTTGATTGGCTAATTAACATTGAGTTATATAGTACCAAATGAGAATGGTGTACTTAATAGAAGTTGGTTTCAATAATGTTGATAATACACATACATGTATTCTGAGTAAATTGTGTTAATATTTTCGTCTTCTTTGTCATGTTTTTTTTTAATGGATTTTACTATTTGTAATTATTCACATATATGATTTTCATGGTTAAATTGAAAACATGAAAAACAAGAATTACCAATGCGTAAATAACACCAGTTTCACAGTACTTGGAATAAATATTACGTTTTCAATCTATGCTTTATTTTCCACACTTTACATCCCATTAGTTACAAAAATAAATATTAGATCACTGGCGTCGCTAATGGATATATTTGCTTCAATATGAAGTAAATATTACTGCAAATAGTTTTTTGGTTTAGAGTCATTCAAAACTTGTTTATATACAGGAAAATTGCACAAAACCTGATTTAATAAGCAATGGTAATTTCTTGTTTGGAAGAATACTGTCAGTGTATCTTGATAAACTATTATTAGTACCTTCAGGGTTTTTAACGGCACACTCAATATATTTTATTAACTGTCATATCGGCCTTGGCAACAATTTAATTGGAAAACAACTATCTCACAGGGATTGATCTTATATTGACTACATTACATGTCAGGTGGACATATATCGTCATATGCCACTAGATAATCAAGGCACCCCTAACAGGGATGGAGTTAACTTTGTTTAGTATGTCAGTCAGCAGGTTTTTCTCTCAGCACTGTCAGCTGAAAATAACGATAAGGTAAGGAGGTTAGGGTTAGGAAAAGGGATAGAATAGATCAACTGACAGTGCCAACTGTCAATCAAATCCTAAAACTAACATCTTCGAGTATTCAAATAATTTTTTTTTAATGAATTCTACTAACAGTAATAATAGAAAGTCCTGTTATTTGCTTATTTGGCAGGACTTTCTGGGAGATAAATTTAAAATTATAATAAATGCACCTTGCGTCCATCGCGAAAACACATCTTCCTTCAAATCAGTGCCCCAGAGTAACTGCTGTAGCTTCTCAAGTGACTGATCATCAACTTTGATATTGTTACTTGATGCCATTTCATTGTGTGAACCAAATAATAATAAAATAAGTTATTTAAGAGAGAAACATAAGAAAAAGGCACATGACTTCCAAACTTTCCTATCACGATGACGCCATATTGTTGTAAAGACTGATATTTAGAATTCGTTACGCTATAAAGAAATCTTTCAACTGTGTAAGGGTACTAGTATATTATCGTCTCATACCATAGTTTCTATAATCGATGACTGCGGGAATATTTTAGTTCGTGGGCTGAAGGGGTCCACCTTGCACACATATGTGATAGTGATGCATTTTAGTATAGTCACTACTTTTTATGTTTTTAACTTGTAACTTACCTGTGTTTTATTCTAAGAATCTGCTCAGCTAAGCTTATGCCTTGATTAGTGTTTTATTTATTTTTAGCCAGTATTTTACTTCAACAAGCTTAGGTATTAACCACCCAAGCCATCTAAGAGTATAAACACTGTCCTTCTCCACCTGTAATTGTCATTGTCACCATAACGTATGTGCTTTATTTTTCAACTGTGATGTGAAGAAGTGTTTTCAAGTCAGTTAGAGAATATTGAAGATAAGGAATAAGAATAAGGTTAGTCTTTAATGTTGTTTTAAGTAATTTACACATTTAGTTACAGTATATTAAGTGGATAATAATAATCATCAGAAACTGATTTTTATTATGATTGATAATTTAATGAAGTGTTTATATATCACCTCAAGCATGTTAAATAATCTGTATTTGTAACTATTATGTAATGTTATGTGTTATTCATTTCTTTATTACTTTATTGCATAAATGTATTACGTTATTAAGTACCTGGTATGTGATAGGGAATGATTCTTTAAAATGTTTTGTGTATTTAAATTCGTAGACTGTCCTGTTCTTGGTCTCGATCACTGGATTGTACTTGAGTCATCCAGATGTCACTTACCTGGTATGTTTGTGTGTGCATTTTGTTGATTTATTATATCTTAGTGTAATATTTTATTACATTATATTGTGACTTGTACTACTGGTACTGTGTATATCCTATTTGATTAATATGGTTGTAATAATTCATATTCATCAATGTGTATATCTTTGCTTAATGGCTTAACAAAACCATTAATATTGTGTTATGATGAAAATGCAATTTGTATTTTGTGTATTATGTTGTGTAATGTATTATGAATGATAGATAATGTTTACTAATTAATAACATGATGTATGTATTATTTACTTTGTGATGTTATACTTACTGTTTGTTTTATTGTCTGTTTTAGGATGAAAAAATATAGAATCTGTTTTTAATCGTCAAAACCCCACCCGCAGCCATTACGTTTTTTTTGTTAAGGAGAAAACGGTGACAAGCCTGGTGCTGCTACATATGCAGACACGAACACTGATGACGAGCACAGATCAAATATTACGGAGATTGCTACTGCTATATTACTGAGCTTCATATACACAGAGTGAAAGATCGCTAATAACCAGATTTTAAATCCTGTGAAGTGAAAAAGCTACTGCCAATTAACATGGCATCAACCTTGACAGCATAATGGTAAATGTGTTAACCTGACTGGTAACAGACCCATACAGAAAATATAGAGTGAAGGTCCTATCATAAACCAGAATTTGGTTGATAATATTACTTGATAT
>JAUTBW010043437.1:0-11134 GCA_032361425.1 Peltospira smaragdina
AAAAAACATTAATGTTTCATTCAATCACTTAAACGGCAAATTAATACATTGCTAATAAATTGTCAACACGACAACTGGGGCTAGTAAGAAACAGTTATGACTAGACCGAACCCACTGTTTACTAGACAATGTCGTTTGGTCGTGCCTTAATGTCGAACCCTGTTACCATTAAGATTGTATTACTTAAATGTAATACATATACTCATTACACATCGGCTTATAAAATTTAATACTTACTGCTTCTTCAAATGCCCATCTTTTGCTCACTTCATTTTCATTTCCCTTAAAAACAGACTCTCTAATCTCGATTATTTTGGCACGCAACTTTCTAGATTCAACCTCGTCACTCTGGAAACAAACAATAATTAAATACACAAATTAAAAGATAATTCTGAATTCAAGTTTTTCAAACTCATGGATAGCTTGCATTAATAAGTCATGTCACCATTCCCACCTTTCCTACCTTCCCCTCAATTTAAAAAAAAAAAATTCAAGCTTTGCTAAAGATTCATTGGTAGTAAAAATGTTATTCCATCTTAATGCAAAATTAACGTGGCCAATTTGATTAATTCAAAGATGCTATATTTCCCAAAATTAAAGTATTTTTTTAAACAGTAATTGATCCATTAGAGAAACGCCCTCATCAAAAACTGAATAATCAAGACTAAAATATGTATTAATGACAGTAATGGGATATGTTCTATTACAGGGCTCGAAATTGCTAGTCGCCAAATACAACCAAATTCCCAGCTGGGCGACTTTAATCAGGCCTTCTAGAATATGGTGGCCCGATGCCCGGGGCCAGTGAAATATACACTCGGCCCAGTAATAAAATGAAATACAAGTTCCCAATGGCCAGTAAAAAAATAATAAAAATAATAAATAAATAAAAAATAAGAAGTAGAAGAAAACCCTAAAATCTTTATGGCTATGTTGATCGCTTTACGCATCTTTCACTTACAAATTAAAATTTTCCGTGGGAGGTGTTTATAATGACATCGAAAACGGTGTTCTTCGCATTACACTGTCGAACAATAGAATAAAAACGTATTCAATTTAGCTTTATAATAAAGGTGTTGGTTTTTGGTACATGCATTAGATCGTGTGTTACGGCGCGAGTGGACAAGTTTTGAGACATGAATTGGTTATCATGTGCGATACTTTCAGTGGGAGTAAACTTATAAAGTCGCACTGTACTATAAATAGCGATATGATCTAGTGACCGAGTAAACGAAAAGGGGGAACTGATAACGCTGCGCATGCATCGATGACATCTGTTCAACTCCGACAAGAGTGACAGGTACGAGTGTTAACATCATTGTGACAATAAACAAATTGGTGTTTTAACAAGTAGGTGCAAATTATTACGGCGACTTTACTCCTAGCTAATGCTAACAATCTGTGATATGAGCTAATCTGAGTGGGACAAGAATCTGTTTTTGTTACTAGGGCCTACTAGTTTCATACTGAAAAGGATGCTGTTTTACTGATCAGTTTAAATATTTATTGCTAGAAATCAGTACGTCAACCAATCAGTGTGGGTTTACAGGTAAGAGACTAGATTTGCAAAATATACATACATGAGCTATTTCTGGTCAAATACGGGTTGTTAATAAATAAATAAAGTAAAAATACATATTTTAAATAGTATTTGGGATAGAATATCATTTTGTCGGGCCAGTGAAGTTTTATTTATGGCCAGTGAAATTAAAAATTCACTGGCCCAGTGGCCAGTGAAATATTTGTGAACTCTAGAAGATCTGCTTTTCCCCCTAACCTTGTCAAATTCCAATATATCCATTGCTGGGTTCATTGTTCCATATATTTTAAATGAAGAATACATGCATTGTGTGTGTGTTTTCAGGTACTGATGCAACTCATGCCGAGCACATTGAAACAATCAAAAACAGGTCGTATGTTGGCGTGAGGCCTGATGGAAGATTTGTACCAGGCCACTTAGGAATGGGCTTGGTGGAAGGTAAACAAGAATTAGCATTTGTTTTACATTTGGGGGAGTGGTAGTGTCCACTCATGGTGCAGCACATTGTTGGATCAATCCCACCTGGTGGATCCATTGAACTATTTCTGGTTCCAACCAGGGCTCCACAGTTGGACTAACAAAGGCCATGGTATGCACTATCCATCTATGAGATGATGCATGAAACAGATAATAAATGGTCCTTAACCAAATGCTGTATAACTTTAAATTCTATGTGTTGAGTGCATCTCTGTTTATTGCCTGATAATATATACCATTATAAATCAAAACTCCAATATTATTTCAATGTGTTGATTGAGAAGTATGATTTGTAATGGTATTAAGTGTTTCTGACTACTTCTTCTAGGCTATGATGAGATGGGCTATGCGATGTCCAAGCCACACTTACGAGCAGAACTAGAAGCAGATCTCAAACTGTAAGACTTGTGTAATAAATTCTCATTGATTTCCAGTGTTAACCCTGCTAGCTGTTCCTACACACTGATAGCGTTAGGTGTCTGCATTCCACAAACAGCATTTACAGTTAGTGGCTGTAATCACAAACATTTACAGGTGTTTCATAGGATATCAATTCTATTTTTTAACTGAATTCTTGAGAATAGATTCACCAATATTATTTTTAAATTGTCTTCGGTATGGACTTTAAGACAATTTGAAATGTCGTATAGGAATACAATGTTTCCAAAGATCAACTAACTTAATTCAGTTTACATTGTCTAATACCTTTGTTAAGTAGCCAGTATTTGCGCTGAGGTGTCATTAAAAATCCATTCAGTTGATCTAACATGACTTTAAAGAAGACTAACATTTCTTAGACAGTAATTCTTGTTTTATGTCTTCAGTTGGCTTTCCCTAAAGACATTCTCAGCATTTTAAAATAACATGTATGTTGTATTTCTTTCTCTTTCAGGATATGTGAGGGAAGAAAAAACAAAGATGGTAAGCTTCTTCTTTTCAATATTTTATTTTTGCAGAATTTGGGTGTTTGTATTTATTTCATTAAAAAAAAAAAAAAAAAAAAACATGAAATTTACATTTAATATTTTTAAAGTTTGATTATTTTTTATCTATTGAAATGCAGTTTAGATTTTTGTTTGTGTCTGGTAAATATGTTTATTTGCATACTTTTTCAAGCATTTGAAAGCTATTTAATGTGTTGGATTAAAGGTGTTAATATTAAATTGTTTTGTTCTCAGTGGTGCTGCAGGATCAGGTTAGAAAATACAGGGAGGTGTTCATGGAAGCAACACAGCAGGTGGGTTCTCCTCTTGATACTACTACATAAAGCTGTATCACATGCATTAAAAATACTAGAAGTTTGGATAAATATTGGTTTATGGGGCATAATGTCGAAAGAGTTATAAAATTATGTATGCCTTTGTCATGGAATGTGTGTTGGCTAATAATTGGGTAAATCATATTTTGAAAAACGAACAATAGATTTTCAGGTTAATCTAAATTATTAGATTTGATTCAGTGTTTGCCTTGTTAAAACTAACAATTTAAGTGATTTAATGTAGGTGTTAGTGTGTTTGATGTTTTATCCTGTAACTTCCCCATGATATCGTGTCATAAACCCATTTGATATTTTTATATATATAATTGTGTGATAATGGTATGCAAATTAGTAAACTGATAATCAGTTGTACATGATACGTACAGCTTAGCATAACATGTTAGTAAAAATAAGTTAAAATCATGACGTCAGACTATGTTTTCACCGTTTGAAATGACTGAAATATAGATGTTACTTTTTACTTGGTTTACCAAAAAAATTAATTCAAATTTTTTTATTAAAATTTGTTACTTGTGTTTTTTTAATATGGAAAATATTAACTTTGTGATGCTAATCGGCATTCGTCTCGACAGAGCCTAGATAAATACCGATCAACTAACACGGTTGAATCCTCTATATATAACATTTAAAAATTATTAAACTTTTAAAAATATACATAAACATACAAATAATTTGATGACCAAAAACAGTTACATGTATTTAAATATTAAAGCCTCATACCCTTGTTTTCAACTGAATAATTTTTTTTTTTTTAATTAGGTTAATCCACAAACTCACTATACATCTGTATATACATATTTATGAAACGGAATAAAAATGTTGTAAATAAAAAGAGTTGTTACATGCTAGCAAGCACCTCCACAACCTAGTTGTAAAAGTGCCTGCCTTACACATGATCAATCTGAGATTGATGGCGGTGTGGGACGTATAACTGTACACCAATGTGTTGAGTGCATCGTTAAATAAAACATTTCCTTCCTAAGATTGATCGTTGTCGGTGAACCACTAGTGATTTGTCTTAGTAAAAAATTAGACACTGATATAACCATTAATTGAAATGTGTTGAGTGCATTATTAAATAAAACATTTCCTTCATTCCTTCCTGAGATTGATCATCGGTGAATTACTAGGGATTTTTCTTAATACAAAATTAGACACTGATATAACCATTAATTGAAATGTGTTGAGGGCGTCGTTAAATATAAAATATTAATACTGTTACAGGCTGTGAAGCTGGACGAAGCTTTATCTCAGTATCTGGGGGAAGCCATTCAAGTGGCTCAGTCAGGTGTGTAAAGAGTGGTTAAAATAAATTTATACTTACAGTGTTTAGCTACTACAAAAATCTATAAATATATATTTTTTTAATTAAAAGCATCCAAGAGATAACAAATTAAGCAACATAATCAAAACCCACAAAATCATCTACTGTTGATTAAAGAACATTAAATTTCTAAGACTGATTACAAGACATTTGTGGACAACCCCTACCTCTTCAAACATGCTCTGAGAGAACAAACAACAGATCTCATAAAATATATTGATCCTATAGCCTATACATTCACCAAAAAGGTTTGACATTCTGACCTCTGTTGCTGTGAACTGGTGTATTGAGTCATACTCTTCTGCTGGTCTGCAGTAGCTGATTCTAATGTTTTTCAGATGTAGAAGTGACGGGGCCTTCATCTGTGTGTCCTTGTCCCCAGTGTAGATCCCATATGGTCCTCAGATCAAAGAAGAATGGAAAAGGGTATCTAATGTTCTCCTTTCATATTTAAAACATAATATATACAGATAAACCGGTGTTAATCTGCTTTATGAGAATCAATATAGGTCTGAGGTCAGTTTGTCTGCTTTAGAAAATAGTTTGGTAGTATCTTAATACTGGTTAATAATTAATGTTGACATATATGACAAGTGTGTGTGTGAGTGTGGGTGTGTGTGTGATCAGCTAAGTATAAAGTTGTTACTTATTGAACTACTGTATCAGTAAAAATTAACAATGATCTACTAATTCACTGACATCTGCTACGCTGGTATGTATTATATAATGTTGGATTGATAAATGTTTTTTGTAGGTTTTTCATTGGGTGTGCAGGATATCCTCAGTGTCGTAATGCCATCTGGCTGCCCGATTCAGTCCTGGAGGCAACCGTACAGGACACAGTCTGTGATAAGGTTAATTTTTATAGTTTTTCATGTATAGGGCATATTTTGAGGTGGAATGCCATATCAGTATAAAACTGTGAAATAGTTGAAATATTGTATGCTTTTTACATTTTCTTTTCTTTTCCATTGTCTACTTCCATTATTTAAACATTTTGTTAATATGTTCACTCTAATCTTGTATTTTTGGACATCAAAAAACACTTTTATTATGTTCTTTTAATATTACAGCACTTATGGTATTTAAATCTTTTTCCTTCAATATCAAACAATATCTTTTATATAGTTCACTGAATATTCATAAATCATATGGTTATGTAATCTATATTTGTTACTGACACATTTCAGTGCAGTCCTGGTCCTGTTCACCTGATCAAATTCAAGTTCCGAAGAGGATCCATGCCTCCCATGATCCCACAGGAGTAGGTTTTGTTCTCAAGGTAGTTCTAGAAATTGTTACGGTGGTAGAGACTTTCACTTTTATAACCATGCTTTTGGTAATGGTAACCAGTGTTAGCATAGGAACATACTGTTGATGGCCCACTTACAGCATTTGCTTATCTGCCCACCCCACTCCTGGTAATCTTTTGTGTTGCTTTTATTTAATCAGTTATAATTATCTGAAGAAAAGAAAATGTTACGGTGTATAGTATTTAATCATTTAAAACATTTAAAATGGAAGAAAATATCAGATGAAATTATATATACCAGTATAATGACAAATAACTTTGTTTACAATTCATTAGCTAATCTATGGAATAATTTCAGTATTGTGTCTCAAGTTGCTACACAAATTTTAGAGATTGCTGGACAATACTAAGTAATTTTAATATTAATAGCTAACATCACAATTTTGCGAAATAAAATATTCCTTGCATCATTAGCTGTGTTGTGTTTCAGCTATGTTGGCTGTATTGGTGGTTGTGATGAGGAGCTTACCAGATCTCTTGACCTGCCAATGTTCCCTCAAAGACCAACACCCAGTAAGTAGAACAGTTTTAAATATCTCAATACTTTGTGTGGGTGATAATAAAAATGGAAGTTTTGTTAATATTTCTGTAACGTCTACACAAGACTTAATTTAACTATATCATTACCATGAATCATTTCTTATTTTTGTCTATCATTTACTGTGGTAATGGAATTAGATATTATTACTGAGTATATTTGTTCTTTAATAAAATGGGGAAAATTATCATGCTGTCTTTAAAGTTTAGTATCACAAATAAAGATTTCAGTATTTGAAAAACCTTTAAAGTGTATCGGAATTAATTTTCTATCATTACCATTGCTTAAATTTAAATACATACAATAGAAAATTTGATTAAATAATCCTATTAGAGTTTTTTTAGATGGTTAACTTTACACTCTGTTTGGCAGTTTTAATGTGCTATACATGATGGATTAATATTTTAATGTTGTTAGTCTTACACAATGTTTTAGCTAACAAATAGGTGAAATAAACTATAAACAACATAGCATTGAAGCTCTGTAAATGGTCCATCAATATTACCTCCAAAATTGTTGTTATAATTTGTCTAGACAGTGGACAACGGAATTCAGCAAGTGGTGTTCCTCGCACTAACAGTGCCGTTCCAGTGAGGCGACAGTCCACAGCTACTAACAGCTTCTTTGATTCACCAGCAAGTCAAACAAGTGTCACAAACAGTTTTCCATTAAGTCAGACAAGTACGACAAACAATTTTCCAGCAAACCAAACAAGTGTGACAAACAATTTTCCAGCAAACCGACCAAATATGACAAACAATTCAACAGCAAGGACCTTGCCCAATGTGCCAAGGGGAAATAACCCCAGGCCGCCATTGATCAGCAATAACCATACTAATGTGATTCCATTAATCAACAGAACTTCTGGAGATGGGGGATCTGCTATTGTATGTAATTGTGGCACTGATGCTGTTCTGTTGACTGTTAAGAAAGAAGGACCAAATACAGGTAAAAATTTTAATTAAAAAGTTTAAACTTAACAAAAGAAGGAAGGAAGGAAATGTTTAACGACACACTCAACACATTGGTGTACGGTTATATGGCGTCAGTCATATGGTTAAGGATCATACAGATAGAGAGGAAACCTGCTGCTGCCACTTCATGGGCTACTTTTTCTGATTAGCAGCAAGGGATCTTTTATATGCACTATCCCATAGACAGGATACCACATACAATGGCCTTTGATATACCAGTCGTGGGGCACTGGGTGGAACGGAACATAGCCCAACGGTCCACTATGTGGGATCGATCCGACGACCCACCGCACCATGAGCGAACATGCTTACCACTGAGCTATGTCCCGCTCCCAAATTAAAAAACAGGCCAAGCGTGTCCTTTATAATCATATTAAAAAAAATTATAACGCCAATATAACTGTTAATAAAAATGTGTTGAGTGCATCATTAAACACATTTTAAAAATTATTATTATTAGCTCTTTAACTTGGACCAATTTAGTGTACCTATATCCAATAATGTTTTAGGCACATTCCAGTACATTTGTTAACACCTCTCTCTTCTTAAAAAGAAGAAAAGTATGGACTATTATCTACTATTTTAACGTCTATATCTAGTCATATTCTGACCATCTATATGCAGTTTGAATGTTCCTGTATCCAAAAAATCACTCCTCAATGGCTATGTTCTCTCTCTTGTTCTGTCATACTGGTGAAGCCGATGTGGGTCACTGAAATAATATCACACTGGCTGGGTTGAAAATTAGCGGTCGCCTGCTCACTCACCTTTATTGGCGAAAGGCAACTAAAATTTTTACAAAGATAGTTTGTCGACAACCTCACATCCCTTCTCATCTCACCATAAAATTGATCATCATTGTTAATGTAGACCCATATTTTTACATGAACCGTTTTTGTGATAGTTTTTAATTGAAGGGCTAGTTAAATTTGAGAAGGGCCAGTAAGCTTTCATTGTTAGTTTTCAACCCTGGACAGGTACATCATCAGTCTGAGACTGAACAACTATTACAGGAATTATATATGTAACAAAGAACACAGTCATTTCAAATAAAATGTATGTAAATTGACCATGTGGTTACAGACCATAGATGTAATTGATGTTGTTGTTCATTATCATCATCATCATCATCATCATCATCATTATTATCATTATTATTATTATTATCGTCATCATCATCATCATCATCATCATCATCATCATCAAATATTTTCTGGGTGCCATAAATAATGATTATTTCATATCTTGTTTTTTGCATGCATTTATTCTTTTATTTACTTATCCATTTAATCATTCTATTTATTTCACAACTTGTGTTACAACAAAGCTCCATGGTATGTGCCATCTCATCTCTGGGATACTGCATATAAAAAATCACTTGTTGCCAATCAGAAAAAATTGCCCATGTGGTAGCAGTGGGTTTCTGTTCTCACTACCGTAATGGTTCTTAACCATATATATCTCATGCCATAATAACATAGATAAAATGTGGATTTCAATCAAACATTTCTTGCTCTATGTCCCGTGTTTGTTATTATTCATTTGTTTACTTATTTATTTGTTGTTTTTCATTAAATATTTATTTAGTTATTGATAGAGTAAACACATGTTCTTCTATATTTTAACCAACATGAAACATATCTAAGCCCCAATGGCTTACTGATAAAACTGACAAGGGAGGTTTAGTCCTATGCCCTTCTTACTACAAGAAAATGGAATGTATGCCCAACTAATGTTGTCATTTCAGAACTGTTTCTTTTACAAGGAGTGTAATCTGTGTACAAATGTGGGATGTCATTAACATTTGTCAATATATCTGTGATGTTTATGTCATTGAAACTGTATGCCACTTGAAGCTCTTTGCATTACTTCTGTTTACAACTGGAAGCTCCTTGCATTACATTGCCATCAAGAACTTTTGACGCATCTATCATATATGTATCAGGAATTAAGCACCAGACACAGTGCAATGTTTTCCTCCTTCCAAGTCACCTCAGATAAAAGCACACTTTCCTTTTTGAGACCATCTACAGCTTGTCCCAGACTGTCATAATATGTCAACGATCACTTTTCATCCACAAGTCTTAGACGATCCATCATTCTTTTGTTGGAATTAACAAGCCGAAACTCTGCCTTCTGTTTCCTGTTTGTGGTCGTAAACGTTTCAAACACGGATACTAAACTCGGAGGCAATTACCTCAAGTGTGACCAGTGTTTCGGATAGATGGGAATTGATTGCCATGGCCCAAAATATAGATCCTCAGGATGGGCAACCGAAGCAATTAAGCGTTGCTCAGAGCTCTTTGTGTTTGCCTGGCTGAGCGGCGATTTGACATCTCATGATTGTGGCCGCTTGAATTCTGACGCCAAATTGCCTGCCACCACCAGAGATGGGCAACTCTGAGGGGAGTTACGGAAAACTTCATTGGCATTCAGACAGATTTATGTATACCACTGTACTGCATTTCTTTTCTGCACTAGTACCATTTTACATTGAATTCAGACAGATTTATGTATGCAATTGCACTGCATTTCATTTCTGCACTAGTACCATTTTATGTTGAATTCAGACAGATTTATGTATACCACTGTACTGCATTTCATTTCTGCACTAGTACCATTTTACACAATTCAGACAGATTTATTTATTTATGTACTGCATTTCATTTCTGCACTAGTACCATTTTATGTTGAATTCAGCAGCTTTATGTATACCACTGTACTGCATTTCATATTTGCAATAGTACCATTTTATGTTGAATTCACACAGATTTATTTATTTATGTACTGCATTTCATTTCTGCACTAGTATCATTTTACATTGGCATTCAGTTTGTTTTGTATTATATAGTAGTGAAAGACCCACCTGACACTTGGTTGATCAGGAATCAATCCCTCTCAGTGAACCATTCATTAAAATGTTTTCTGACTCTGATAAAACTGTTAATAAAAATGTGTTGCGTGCATTGTTCAATAAAAATTGTTATAATTATATTGATTTATTTTGTTACTGTTCATTATTTATTTAGCATATTTAATATAATAAAGTTCTGCTGATCATTTTATAATTTCAGTAATCTGAATTCTTGGTTGTTATGGTGTCTTTTTTATTTTTTTCGTGTATTTTTTTAATAGCTGGTATCATTTTTGTCATTTTATTACAGAAATTGGCTCTGATGATTGAAATTAACTGCGCTCTGATGTCATGCACCTATCATGAATATTGAGTTATGAGTTGTTTTTTTGTATGTTAAATACTCATATTCAGTTATAGATGTCTATCATTTACAATGGGCTGTGTGGATTTGACAACTGCTTATGACCTTCTGGTTTTCGTCAGTGTGTAATGCAAATTCATCACATGATCGTTAGGCATCTTATGACAGTTTAGTCACTGGGTTATTCTCACCATTGTTTATTAAAGTAATGATGAACAGTGGGATGTAGGTCAGCGGTAGTGTTTGATTATGATGCAGTAGATCCTTGGATCAATCCCACCTGGTGTACCCATTGGAATATGTACTGCACAGCTGGTGTAACACAGGCCATGGTATGTGCAGTCTTGTCAGCAGGATGATGCATATAAAAGATTCCTTACTCCTTTCTCACTGTCATAATGGTCCTTAAGTATATGTCATAATGGTCCTTAATTATATGTCAATGGTCCTTAATTATGTCATATTGGTCCTT
>JAUTBW010043548.1:0-11133 GCA_032361425.1 Peltospira smaragdina
TTTTTTTTTTTTTTTTTTTTTTTTTTTTTTTTTTTTTTTTTTTTTTTTTTTTTTTATTATTATTATTATTATTTAAACATTTAGAAAAGACGATACGCTACTATCGCTATCTAGGTCATATACAAACGCTCTATGTTAGTAGGCTACATGTTGTTTCACAGGGAGACCCGCCTCGCTTAATTTTTTTTGCGAAATTTGTATTTAACGTTTCACGATATCCGTTGATAGTGAAGGCTAACAAGTGTAATTCAGGTATTGTAGTGCTTGTATATTGTATTAGTAACCACTGTTAAAACATGGTAAATCGACGATGTAATATTAAATGGTCTCCATGACAAAATTACTTCGGAAAATAGCATGCAATTCTCGGGGTTTAATTCGTATAGCGTTTCATTCCATGTATTTTGTATGTTAACTAAACTTCTAGAATGGTTCGCGTCCTCAAACTAGTGCCAATATGTATTATAAAAGTAGTGCCCCGCCCTCCACACCACCACTAATAGGATTTGTGATCAAGGTTCGGCCCTGTACGTGTGTGGTGTAGTGTAATGAGACGGTGTCTTTTTATAGCCACTGTCATATTTTTCTTTTGATTATCAAACGTTATTCTCCATTTCTGTATAACATTAACTGAGACACATCGATCTAGATCTACTACGTAGCTAAGCTTTAGCCGTTTAGGTTAAAATAAATTTTGCGCATGCGTCACAGTGACAAACTCGATTCGTCCGGTTCTAAGTCATGGGTGAACGATGTTAGATGTTACTGACCTAGCTGGTACTTCGTGTACCAACCTGAAACTAAGCTGCGTAGGTTTAGTAACATGCTATACGAACTGTAAGCCACCTGTACCGAGGTTTTCTTGACTAGGTTATGTTTAAGACGTTGAAATGAGTATGGGATCGGAGCAGTTGGGCGAGATGGCCGCCACTGAGGTCAATTTCAGTGTGCGTGTCAACACCGAAGCAGACGACGTAGTGGGGGTGGTCGGCAGCTGCGCAGAACTTGGCGAATGGGACCACGAAAAAGCTGTTTTGTTAGAAAAGCAATCCAGGTACGATGTTTCTTTTTGTGTGTATATCTGTAGTTTTATTTGTATCACCTACCAGCCATTTTTGTTTCCCACACAATGACACATCACTTTTTTCTAGTTTTGTTGTTGGCCTATTTTGAGGCGTTTATTTGTATTTGATCTCCCCTCCCCTTTCCCTCCTTCGTTTGATTAATTTTGTAACGGAAGCTTTCAAAGGTTAGCATAGTTAGATTATGATTATAACCAATGAGACGGATGACAGATCATTGGATGGTGATGAAATTAAAAAATTACCCTTTTTGTGTTGTGGGGGTCCGGTGCAAGGGTAGTGTATCTCAAAGGACCAGATAGTAGCAAATGAACTATACGTTTCAACCTTTTAGTTATTATCCATTTTGTTTCTCACAAGTGTTAGGTATGTGACATAACTAGACAAAGCACTTACTTACCTATCTGCTATTCCTCAATTAGAGTAGAGCTAGTTCTTCAAGAAGACCGACTCCGGTCCGTTATGTAACATTTGGACATTAATGGGACCTATGTTGTTCTTCCAGATAAGGGTTTCGGCTGTACCGCACCTTGAAGTTGAAACGAATTCTGTCTTTCAATCGCTATTTCGGCGCCAAATATGATGTCTAACAATTAAAAAGTCCACTTACCGTACAGAGTGAATGTATCCAATCACTATTCAACCGTAAATATCCATTGTGCAAATCAAGCATGCTGTAATCGCTCTTCATTAATCAGTTACCAAACTTCAAAGCTATTAAAGTATTAAAGTGCGCGACCTTCACATTCAGAAAATTTAAATATTCAGGTCACTTGAAAATGCGGATTCAAAATTTTGGCGGAACTGCTATTGGTTTACTATTTTTCGTCTTCTGTTTTACTATCATCATCATCATCATCTTCATTATTATTATTATTATTATTATTATTATTATTATTATTATTATTATTATTATTTTCTTTTGTACTTTCAACAATTTTTACTGTTAATGTTGTTACTTTTCACCTGTAATTTGTTCGGTAATAAAAATTATTATATTAATTAATTAATTGATGATTAATTAATAATAATAATAATAATAATAATAATAATAATAATAATAATAATAATAAATATATTAATTAATTAATTAGTTGATGATTAATTAATAATAATAATATTATTATTATTATTTATTATTACTTTATAAATTTTTTAACATTGTTATTGTTATTATTATTATTATTATTATTATTATTCAATATTATTATTTATTATTATTTATTTCTAGTTAAGTTGCAAATTTATATTCTTTAAACGCAATTACTTAGACACATTTGTAAAATTGTAAAACAATCGCAATTCTGCTAAAATTTTGAATCCGCATTATCAACTGACCTAAATATTTAAATTTGCTGAATGTCAAACTCACGCGCTTTCATGGCTTTGAAGTTTAGTAACTGATTAATGATAGCAATTACAGCATGTTTGTTTTGCACACATGGATATTTACGGTTGCATAATGATTGGATACGTTCACTCTATACGGTAAGTGGACTTTTTTAATTGTTAGACATCTTATTTGGCTCCGAAATTTCGATTGAAAGGTGGAATCCGTTAAGACTTAAATTTGGTCGGAACGGCACTATATAGAAAGATGTGCTTGACGTGTGAACTAGGATTGATCTGACATCCCAACTAGGTAACTGCACCTCTTAGCCATGTTCTAGTTGATCTCTGGTCTGTTTTTTAACATCTGGAAGTTCACTGGACCTGCACAATGAACGTTCAAATGTTAAAAATTGGAACAAAGATGCTTAGCCTATTTTGATGAACTAAATTATACTCAATTCTGTCTACCGATTTGAACCATGAGATAAATGTTTGGTTTATAAGCAACTACATGGTAAAGATATGTTGCTGTTGTTTTTCACAATTCTTAATTAAGCCTACCTCTTCATTAATGATTGTGGCATTGCTCAAAGACTTGAGTGCTGAGGTAATCTTCCTTCCTAAATCTGCGAGAACCATCTTGGCAAAACTGTGATGTTTGATATACAACTAGTATCACAATGGTAGAATACAATTAAATTCGTAACACAATAATAAATTATGAAGTAGCCTATGTCTAAAACAATTTCTGTCAGTTTCCTGCTTGTGTCATCCAGTTACTATCAATCAAGCCAAGGCAAGGGCTTGCTATAATTATAAGACTAAGTCACATTATTTTTAAGGTTCATTCATAATTAACGCAAAAATACTGTCATAAACCTGTAAATATATCACCCAAAATTAAATGAACAGCTTTGGATAGCAATATAAATTATAATGAAACACGATAACTTATTTAATTAGTCTATTTAAAATATCCATCTGGATAAATTCACAAGTTCCGCAACACGTAAATCTATGAGTCAACCTAATTTGGCCCCTATGATTATTTTGGTACATAATAACATTTATGATTGAATATATTTTAATACGTATAAAATAAATTGGTATTTTGATGCTATATTTTAATATATTTGTATTCAATATTTATGTATGTTATTATATATCAAAATATTTCTGAAACATATTCATTATTTTAGTTGAAAATATCACATTTCTTCATTGGATTAAATTTAGTTTTACACCGTTACAGATATATCATATCATCATAGATATATAAATATGGATCTTATTTGCTTGAAGTGAATAAGGACAAAAATTAAAATAATCTAAAAATCTATAACATGAATTTTATTTATTTATAATTTTAACAAGTTATATATATCGATTTATTTCAGTTTGTTATTTTGTTACTAGAAGCCAGAAGGAAATGAGTAGGCCAAGAAATTGTTATTGAACGCCTATGTCTCTTTTTCAAATTAATTTTATTAGATCTGTTGGAATTAGTCTATTATTACAAATCGTATAAAATGTTTTAAGAAAAGAAAAACAAAAAAGAAAGTTAAAAAAAACCAAAAAACTTTGTGGTGTTTAATCCTCGTTCCAACGAAGAACAGAAATACAGTATTTTCAGCTTGTAATTTATTCCTGATCTGATTTTTAGGTTATGCGTAGGGGAGCTTACTCTGCCCTCTTGCATACAAAATAAATCAAAGTCCAAACAGCTAACATTGCATAAAGTTACCCTTGGGTCAGCTGAGGTTGTACAGTAGTTGGTTAGTTCTTCAAGTAAGTAGTTGGTATGCTATTTGGTTACTTGTTATAATGGTTATTTAAACACTCTTCTATGAAATCTGGTCGCAGTGCTTTTATTTCAACTTGGTAACCAACTGTTGTTCAGTCAGTGTCATACGGATTTTTCTGAACGTGAGTGTTGTGTTGGTTTCATTTCTGCATTAAAATTAATTTAATATGAAATTAAACTATAAACATCAGTAGGAAAATTATCCACCTGTTAAATGTAAATTTGACCTAACCCTAAATAAAAGGTAGCTGGACGATTCGTCCACCGTACATTTCGTCCACAGACAATAATTCGTCCATCAAATATTTGTCCACCAACACACCTCAGAAGATTCATCTGCGATCAAAAATGACGCCTGGACGATTCGTCCACTAAATATTTTACTAAACAATTTATCATACATTTCGTCCACAGACAATTCATCCACAAAATATTTTATTTTTTAGTTTGTTTATTCTATTTTATTTTTGTTATTAGCAAATAAATACACATTATTTAGTTGTATATTTATTCAGTGATATGTATTATTAGTCATTACAGGCTCAATAACATGATTATCACGCAATTAAATTTAATTATGAAAATATCAAATGGGTTTATGACATGGATAGCATGGGTTGGAAGGGAAGGGGGGGAGTTATAGGATTAAAAATAAAATCGGTGGACGTCCCTGTAATGAACGAACAATCTATCATTGCTGGTTATGAATCAGGAAGTGTTTAAAATTTAAGAAATGAAATCAGTGGACAAAATGTATGTGGACGAATCGTCCGTATGATAAACTAACAATCTGTCATTACTAGTTCTGAATGACCGGTTATATATTAAACTGAGCCTTACAGTTTTTGCATGATTCCAAAGAAATTAAAATAAATAATAATTTAATGTACAAGAAGTGTTTAAAGTTTTAAAAAAAACACATAAAAAAAAAGTCAGTGGACTAAAATCTATCATTACTAGTTCTGAATGACTTCAAACCGGATTATATTTTAAACTGAGCATTACAGTTTTTGCTTCATCATAAAGAAATTATAATAAATAATATTATTAATGTAGAAGAAGTGTTTAAAGTTTAAGAAATAAAATCAGTGGACAAAATGTACATAGTTGAAACGTCCGCATAATAAACAAACAATCTGTCATTAAAAGTTCTGAATAACCAATTATATATTAAACTTAGCATTACAGTTTTTACCTGGTCACAAGTATTTTTACAATAAATACTAATTTTAATGTAGAAGTGTTTAAAGTTTTAAAAGATAAAATCAGTGGACGAATCATCCGTATAGTAAACTAACAATCTGTCATTACTAATTCTGAATGACCAGTTATATATTAAACTGAGCATTACAGTTTTTGCATGATCACAAAAAAATTATAAGAAATAATAATTTCACGGTAGAAGACGAGGGTGGTTTTTTTTTACCAGTGGATAAAATGTATGTAAAGGGTGGATGAAATGTACGTGGACAAACTGTCCGGTGGACGAATCATCTGTGGACGAAATGTCCAGTGGACAAATTGTCTCAAAAGCAAATAAAACGGGATGCAAATGTCAATTTCCAACCAGGTACGGATTTCGTTCTTGTAAAGACATAAAAAAGTATGATTTGAAAATGTTTTTTGTTGATTTCATTAATACGATAATAAAGGTAAAATATTATTCTGTTACGTTAATTGTGGGGTTACAGTGTGCATGCATATGAGCGTTTTCCTGTTAATGTACCGGACAACAAGTCCTCTAGGATACGCTAAAAATTCACCCATTGGTGACTGGTCAGCTCGAGACAATTCATCCACAACCTAAAATTATTACTGGACGGTTCTTCCATGGATAATTAGTCCCATGGACAATTCATCCACTTATGACCTAAAAACTGCAATTTGAGCACACACACAGCAAACAACCTCACTAAATTCTTAACGTCAATAATAAATAACAAAGATTTGTACAAGCATGTCAGGGCAGGACTTTCTTTTGGCACAGACAATTGAAATTAAGGTTAGGGTAAAGGATAGGGTTAGGACAGGCTGGTTACGGATTGGGTTAGGATTAGGAATAGGGTTATGGTTAGATCAATTGACAGTGCCAAGAGAAAGATGAAGCTTATGTAATTACATGATTTTGGGATAACATGACACTGCAAAATAAATGAATATTTGCAATGATTTTTTATAATAGTTGTCAATACAAAAATGTGTGAGGGGTTGCTTTTAAAAACATTGCTTAGCTAAATTATAGAAGAAAATATCCATATGTGAAAATATTTTCTTAGATCCCAACATATTCTAAATGACAACTTGTCTGAAGCAGTGGAAGCAAATGGACAAATTGACCAGTAGACAAATTGTCTAGGGGACAAACAGACTAGAAAGTTTCATAATTCAATATTGGAAACAAAAAAACACCAACAATTCCCATACCCCAAATATACAAAATAGGCCTATATGTTTAGCTTGTATAGAGAAATTACTGCACCTTGCACACTACGATTAATTTTTTAATTATGTTTAAGAACATGTATAAATTTACAGATATTTCATATCTAATATTAATTTTTTCCACAGATATATCGGTGAACAGTCTAGATTCAGACAGCATCAGAGAAGATCAGACAGTAGTGCTGCTAGCAACAATGGCAGCATTGCCAATCAAGCTATGTTTCTACTTCTTTAGAATGCTCTGCATCTTGGCATCCAACCTTTACTCCATTCCAGCATACCTTATCTGGATGTTTGTGATATGGCCATTCCGATTCTTTTTGCCTCAAGTATACTGGAGGTTAGAGGCCATGTTGTTCAAGGGTCTTCTTGCCATGGTGGTTAGCTGGTTATATAGTGCAGGATATCAAAGTAAGTTATTTCATTTATTTGTAGTCTTTCTTAAGAGATAATGTTGTTTGCATCAGTTCTTTAATATGTTTATTATTTTTTTTTTTTATTAAACTGACAGATATTAACCATTTTAAGTAGAAGATTAATCGCATTCAGTAACCACTGTTTAAAAACATTAGCATCTGGCCAATTTGACAATCAGTTGAGTAAATCATAATTGTTTCAAATCTAAAAAAACAGCATCAGAATAATTAATATATCGGTCTTCTCTGAAGCTTTGTTTCAACAAGATGACCATTGTTAGGCCTATATGAAATTATTAGGGGTTTAAAATATATACATTAAAGTACGCTTATATCAAACTGCAAAGGACTGTCAACATTAATTAGTTATAGAAGTAGTTTGTTATATACATACTAATAATGTAGAGAGAATAAAACCAGGACTTTACGAACAGTTTTTTATAACCGGAAGTTCATTATAATTATAAGCATGTTCATTGCAAGCGTACTTTACTGTATATTCTAAAAGCCTCTCATTTTAAAGAATTTTAAGTGGGTGACTGGTGCTAGAATTAATCCTCATATTCAGTATTCATGCTACGATATATTTATTGGCTTGAATTGACCAGTGAGCTATTTATCACAGCCAAGACATTAACTTATATTACATGTTGAATGCATTATTTTAAAAAAAAAGGGGGAAAAAAAGAGAGAGATTAAAAAGAACATTAGTCAGTAGTGTTTTTAATCTTGTTTTTAAAAAATATATATTTCTAAGTGCTAGCAGACTGATACTGAATGAATTGCTAAATAATAGGGGTTCCTCAATAGCTTAATGGTGATTGTGTCCATCTGTCACACAGTCAGTATGAGATCAATTCCTGTCAGCTAGATACTAGATTTTTACAAATTAAAAGTAATTCCAACACCAATATAACCATTAATACAAAATAAAATTGAGTGCTTCTTTAAACAAAGACATTTTCTTTATGCTAAATAAAGTGCTAGAATAACTTCAAGTACCAAGACAACTGTTTTCAGTTTACGAGAGTGGCGACGACATCAGCAGCCTGTACAGGGAGTCGTGCCTGGTGATCTGCAACCACCAGTCAACGGCGGACATCCTCGTCATGATGACCGCGCTGCAGGGCAAGGGGCTGACCGCCGGCCACATCATGTGGATCATGGATTACATCTTCCAATTTACACACTTCGGGCTTGTGTCCATGGTCCGTGGAGACTTTTTCATACAGCAGGTGAGGGTACTTTTCTTCTTCTTTTTCTTATTTAAATGTTTTTTTAATATTTTATAAAATAGAGGAAGGAAGGAAATGTTTATTTAATGATGCACTCAACACATTGGTATACGGTTATATGGCATCAAGCATATGGTTAAGGATCATGTAGATAGAGAGGAAACCTACTGTCACCACATAGGCTACTTTTTCCAACCAGCAGCTAGGGTTCTTATATATGCACCATCCCATGTCCTTTGATACACCAGTTGTAGAGTATTGGCTGGTGCGGGTCCACCATGTGGAATCAATCCAACAACCCACCACTCCATGAGCGAATATGCTTACCACTGAGCTATGTCCCGCTCCCCAAACATTTTAATCAGCAGAATCCCTAGAGGCTAACTGACATGGGTTGATCTCAGATTGATCGCGTATCAGGCAGGCGCTTTCTTCATGCAGCAGGTGGGTGTTTGTTTGTTTGTTTATTTATTTATTTATTTATTTATTTATCTATTTATTTATTTACACAATGATCAAAGGAGACTTCTTCATACACATACGCTCAAGTTTTGGACAAGCCCACTCACACAGGCACAGATTTTGGCATGGCTAGTGACTTTGTCTAAGGCAGGGGATTTGCCACTTGCTTTGGTGCCCTATTTTTTGTTACTGAACTAAGGGCAACAATTGCTGCATTCCCAAATGTTTTTAAAATTCAGACCAAGTGCTTGCCATGTAAAGAAATCATTATAGGTGGGCAACAATTGAACGTTCAAAATAGTAACATAATTTTTTTGACGTACTATGTTCTGTATGAATTATATTTTGTTTCAGGGCAAAAAAGGACGACAGAATGAAATTCAGCGTCTTGGCACTTACTTGAAGAATTATTTTTACTTATATTTCAAGAAGTGGCTAGTTTTGTTTCCTGAAGGTGGTTTTCTCCGAAAAAGACGAGATGCAAGCATACGGTATTACTCAGCATTTATTTAAAGAATATACTGCTCTTTATCACCTCACTAGGTTAGGGCACACTGCTCAGTGCTAACTTGTCTATTACCAATTTGTTTAAAGTGGCTGTAATCAGTACTTAACTGATAAAAGTTTGTAACAGTGTCAGTAGAAAGGACATTTTGTTTAGCTATCGTACTGCAGTTTGTACTTGATGCTAGTTGGTAGTCCATGTTGATTTATTTGTAAATGATATGCTATCTGCAGTAACTCTATTTTATGATGCACAGAGTACCTTTTGTTTTTAAAATTTGATAATTAGCAAGAGTTGTAATAGAAAGTTGAATAGCATTAGCATTAAATTATATAGTAATTTTTTTAATTTGTGTAGCAAATTGTAATGTTATACAGAATAAACTGGACCCTGATGAATTACCATGGTAACAGATTGTAGCCCAGTGACAAACAGTTGCATTATGAAAGGTCAGTTTAACATTGATAACATATACTCTGGGATGTAATACAGCTGGTGATCAGTCAGTGTTGGACACTGTGAATGGTCCAAATGGTCCATTTGTTATTAAATTGAATCTAATGTCAACTGAAATATTAAATTTCATATAAATGTCTTGAGTGTATAGTCACATAACCTAGTAAAATAAGTCATTAGTTGTTCTAGCTATCTTATGTGAGCAGAACGGATTAACAATAGTGACACCACTCTTGGTGTGGGAGGTCATTGAATCGGTCCCACCATGAAGTGGACCAGTGGAGCCATTTCTTGTTCCATTATATGCTCCATCACTTGTGTAACAAATATCATGGTATAAGCTTATCCTGCTTAAAAGATGGTGCATATAAAAGATCCTTTGCTGTTAAGTGGAAAGACAATTACATGAAGTGGTTGTAGTAGATTTCCTTTCTCAGTGGTTCCTAACCATTTGTACAATGATATATAATCATAAAATAACAGTGTGTTGTGTGACATTATGTAAAAAAATAATCCTTGTTACTAGCGGTGTTACATTAATGTTTCAGATACGCTCAGGAACACAACCTTCCTGTTCTCAGTCATGTGACCTTGCCCAGAACAGGTGCTATGAATGCCATTATAGAGGCCATTGCAGGTCAAAGGCAAATTGCATCATCATCTGCTAGTAATAGTATAGCACCAAACAAAGGTACTGCAATTTTAATCAATTTATTTACTGATTGATTGATTTTTAGTAAATATTTCATTACTGTCGATTACAATTAATTAATTAATTTGTCAAATACAAAACAAACAAACAAATATAACTACCAGTCACAGCTAGAAAAGATCATTCTTTTTCATGTATAGGCCTATGTGGAAAGTTTTAAAATATCACTAAAATAAATTTTGTTCCACTTTGAATCGTTAGAGATTATTCATCAGATCAAATATTTCATGCTTTGATCATTTTGTTTTTGTTTTTGATATCTCAGGTGCTCAGTCTGGTTTACAGTTTTGTATTAATCACACATATTTTAGTTCTATAAGGTGTGGGCTGCCTCGGTAGCATAGTGGTGTACATGCCCAGGGCCAGTCCTGGGTTCTTATTTAGGTTCACCAAAATATTTGCCAATCTTCAAATTCTTTCGCCAGTTTGAAAATGTTTTTGCCAAATATATTTTGACATTTTTATAAAATAAAAGTAAGGTTTCATGTTGAGTATGAATGTATCATAATTATAGGGTTTTTTATCTAGTCAAATAATGGAATGCATAGATGAAGTCTCAGATGAAGTCTCAGTTAAAAGAAAAAAAGGTTGTCAGGGTGTAATCGTGAAAATATTTTTAGTGTTCCTTTTTCATAAATTGGAGGTGATTTATAGATCTCTCTCACTCTCTATCTCTCTCTCTCTCTC
>JAUTBW010043659.1:0-10000 GCA_032361425.1 Peltospira smaragdina
AAAAAAAAAAAAAAAAAAAAAAAAAAAAAAAAAAAAAAAAAAAAAAAAAAAAAAAAAAAAAAAAAAAACCACACACATTTTCAAAGAAATCTGACAATATCAAAAAGTATATATTGGTAGTAAAAACACGTGTTTAAAATACTTTTATATTTAATACCTTCAAATTTGGAACTATTTATTTTTTCTAAATTCTTACCCTAACCTTACTATGGGCACTCACACACTGCCCCAGGAAATGGACTGGTACTATACTTTTAACAGCCATGGCTACAGATATTCCATAATATTACAAGATTACAAGAAATTAAATAAAATGGTTGAAATAAATTATAAAGTGTAAATTATTGAAATAAAAAGAAATTAAAAAAATCATTAGACATTTCCCCCAACTACCAGTATGACCACTTAACTAATGACAAAAGTAGACTTATGTCTTTCTAACTGCATTATTATCATTATTTAAAATCAAGTAATATACCGATAAGAGATACAATGCTATTAGGGAAATACAACACAACAACCCACAAACAAACCCCCCAAAAACCCACACCACATAGCCTAGTTTCAAAAGTATACTGTAATACAGAGGTACACTGCCACAAATTAAATACTGTTATAAATACACTGCTATGGAGTACATTACATTGCTACAAATATACACTACAAAGCAGTGTAAGGTATATGAGGATGAACAAACATGCTTTATAGAACACTATAATTATACTGTAGATAGTACTCAGATCTGTCTATAATTCACCTTTCCCTAGAAAAATCAACAATTAAACACTGTATTGCTCTGATTAAATAACATTCCTTTTTAACATCTCTTTGTTTTTGATAACAATATTGTTTTCAATAGTAATTTGCATTATCTATTTCACATAAATTGATCTTATACAAAACTCCACACTACCCTTGATTTGTCAGATAATACACATTCCATCTTATAATCATATTTGCACTGTACATTTTGAATTTGACTAGTCCAAATATAAGATTATAAGTCAAATAATAATGAACCACAGTACATATTTTTAAAAGGATTTTGTAAGCAATAGTAAAAAAAATGTGGAATGTGTTAATGTCATTCAACAGAAAAGAAACAATAAATAAACAAGACAGTTTCAACATATACAGCCAGCAACCAAGATAAATACACGTGATAAACATGTTTATTTACATAACAATTAACAACCACAATTATTATGGCACCAATTAGATGAAAGACGATTACTGTATGCAAATCACTTGATACAGGAATAATTAACAGGTTATAACAACCATGGTTGAATGAATACAAAAGTAACCATCACCAATGACAAATACATCAGGCTAAATTTACAAACAATTTTTGTCTTACATATGTGACAATGCTTAACCATTTGATGGAAGAAAACAAACCCAATTTATTATTTTATTACTCTAACTGATCTTGAATAACATCCATAAGAACACACCCACAACCAAACCTTTTGTTTTCACAATAAATACTACTGACCAATATTATATACACCCAGTTTAAATATTAAGGCATCTTTTAAAAGTGGTTTTCTGCAAGATGGAACTACTGTGGTACATCTGTTATATAGGTTTAACACTTATTTTTACCTACACATTTACTGTACTCAGAATGTTGCCTGTTATTCACTCATCACATGGAATATTATCTACAGTCTCGACATTAATACATATTACAGATCTTCCATGACAAAGCAATTGTATTATCACATAAGGAAAAACCAAAGATTAATCAGAATTACAACTTTCCAATAAAATAATGAAACATCCTTTAATGTTGATAGTTCGTAAAATATAAAGATTTTTGACAAAATATTTCATTTAATATCACTCTCACTTTCTTACTAACAATTTCATCAGTGTCAGATATAGGATTACCATATTTTCTCAATGGACTACCCACTGGGGTCGATTCTATGGTTAAATGAGAGAGAACTGCTTTATTTAATGATCTCCTCCACACATATTTACAGTTATTTGGCATCAGACACATAGTTATGGACCATTTGTGACAGTTTGGAAGAAAAGTCACCTCCTCAAGGGCTATTCTTTTCTGTTAACAGCAAGGATTCTTTTATATGCACTATCCCAAAGCCAGGATAGCTATGATTAAATGAAAACAAAAGCCAATGACAATTACTAGGAATGAATGTCCAAAGATTGTTCTAAATTCATACAACAGAACATCTTACAAGCTCTCTCTCTTTGCACATCTTTTTCTCTTTCAACCACTAATACTTATACTCCAATCATTCTTCTAAACATTTATAACAAAATGTATGTTTAAGTAACATAATAATTAATACTAGGAAATGCTGAACCAAATACACTCCTACAGAAGTTTTTCTCTTTGTTGTAGGTCGATACTTAAAAAGCAATGCTGATAATAGAGCTAATGTATATGGAGCTAAGAAAATGGATATTTCATGCCACCTTTTGTTTTGGACCAGTGCAAGATTTTATAATGATCATTATAGACTGAATTACTGAAGATAAACATATTTCATAGTTCCATCAGTTGTCACAAGACAGCAATATTTATCAACATCACCAAGACTTTCTTTCAAATACTACAAGGACATGTAACAGCTGCTATATACACACCTCATTTATTACTTGACAGCAGTCCATGATAGTCTGCTGGATACTGCGTACTCTACTATAAGCTGAATAGTAACCATTACGTCATATTAACATGCAATCACTACATACATCTGCAAGCAAGATGACTAGATTGACTTTAATACATCTGGTCAGTGACTTGATTGTATCAGACTACATTATCTTTATTATAATTATTTGAAAACCTATTCAGTAGTTACAGACAATACCCAAAGGTTATCTGTTCATAATTGCACACAAAGCAGGCATGGTACCAAAAGGCCATGCATTCTCCTTTTGCTGGTCAGAACTGTAAAGAACCATTCAGCTATTCTGCCAGTGAGAAAAACTAGTTGCTGCCACCTACTTTTACTGATCAGCAGTAACAGCTTAATGGGTCCCAGGAAAAAAGTGACAGGTTGTAACACTAGTGGTAGCCTGTCTTTCAACGTGTGACTAGCTGGTTCCTGACACAATGTATCACTCATTATATACTCATAACTGATACACTGGTTTTATGCGGGATGTTATTAAATATTTCACCCTTTCAGAACCAAATGGGTGTAAGTTGAGGTAGCAGATAATGGAGAAAAGGGAGAAAAACTTTCTCACCTAGACACTAAAAGCTACTAGTTGTTAGTGAAAAGAATGAAGATAAATGTGGGATTACTTCAGAAAGCTACATACATCCTTTGTGCACCAGATGCAGCTCATTTAGGTGCAATCAGTGATACCAATAAGTGCCAAACACTGACTTACACCCTTTTGGTTCTGAAACAGTGATTTGGTCTTTCTGTCACTGTATTATTGCATTAGAAATAACATAAAAATAAACAGATATCTAAACTTTTGCAGAATAACAATGTTTTGCAAACACAAAATACAGGAAATGCAAATGTACTTATTCACCTTTAAACCAATGCTATCATTAAAAAACAAATATTTGATCGGCACTAAAATATATATTAATTATTGATTATACAGGCTATTTGTCTATATACAGAAGCTTATAAAAAATCACAGCCAACCTTATGTAATACACAAAATCAATTAAAGCTGATTATTGAATGGCATTTAGTGATCAACATTTAACATGTAAACCCAACCACCAAACTTCCATAGCAATAACAATAAACACCACTGCATTAAGCATCTTTTAAAGAATTGTGTGGAAGACAAAAAAGCTCTATATATGAAATTTCATTATTCTGTCTAATATGGTAATAAAATCTTAATATGTTGTTATAGCAATGTCAGTAGTCAAGTACAAGCACAATGTTTGCAGTAAAATATACAAACACAGCACTTTTCAATATTACAATGTTGACTTGGTTAATCTGATTATGTGCCTATTTCCACATGAAAAAGGCAATTACTGAACACTACTGCTGAGGCAAGATGCTTCATATTAACAATAAACTTCACTTCTATTGTGTTTAATTTGACAGGAACTCCAGAAAGTCTTGTTTAACCAGCTCCTCAATAAACTGACGGTTTGATTTCGATGGTGGTCCAAAGTCTATTGACTGGTTTGATGATGATGCTGTTGCCATGCCGACTGGTGTAGACTTGGACTTGGTCATTGTCCTCATCTTGCCGCTGGCGACGAAGACACTGTCAGACTGGATGTAGCTATATGTGTTGAAGAACGGCTGCAGCTCGACTAGCGACCGCAGGACGGGCAATGTCAGCAGGGGTCGTCCAGGAATCTGTTTTAATACAGGCTGGCCATTCTGCAACTGTAAACATTAACAATATACATTAAATATGGAATTGTTTCATAATTAAATTCTTAGTTCAATTTATATCTTAGAAAGTTAAAATTTATAAATGTATAAAGTTTTCAATGTGTTTTAATAATTAATACTATATTCATTAAATGAAATGTAAGTGTTCAGTTTGTTAAAAAATGAAATATTAAACAATACATTCATGAACAAGTCTAAGTTTTGTTTATACATAATTCATTTCACAAATTATTAGGTACAGGAATTCATTTAATTAATTTAATTCATTTAATTTCAAAATATTTAGGCACACATGTTGCATCTGACCAAGTGAAATGTTAATGCTAATTTTACCATTACAAATATCCATTTTACAACCTCAACTTCAGCTTCTCACAATAATTCAGAAGCAAACAGTGAAATATTGCAATCTGTCTATAGCATGAAGTGAATCAGCGTAGATCTATATATATTCCCTATTCACAAGAATGCTTTACCCGAGAGTTGAGAAGCCTGGCCAGGCGTACAATGTGAGGGGTGAAGCACGGCCGCAGCATGTGTCGCTTGTCCTTCACCTCCTGCTCATCACAGTCAGCCCCCACAGTCCCCACAAACGCCCATCGGTACCTGGAAATTATTTACAATATGTACCCGAAATATATTCACAATGTGACTTCCATATACACTGAATTAACTGTGTTAATAACCACCCATCAGTTCTTGAAATACCTTTACAAACAATAGCACTTGGAAACAGAGTAACTTTAAAGTACTGACAAACTCCCATCAGTACATGAAAACAAAAAGCTATAGAAATAATGTTACCATTAGACTTTGCCAGATTGACTTAATTGTGATGGATAATGTTCATGATGGAATATGTTTTAAGTAGAATACACAAAAAAGTAGACATACACAGTTACTGTTTTAAAAACATTTATCAATTACAAGTAAAAACCAAAACATCAACACATTAATGTATACAACAAAGCACCATCCAACAATACTCCCATACCTACCTTCCTTTCAAAACAAAAACAAAAACCTCCCACAAAACAACCTCCAAAACCCCTCAAAACCAAATGCAGAAAACAAAGATCTGTGTTGTTTAACTCACAGCTGGAACTGTGGAACCTGGTCTGCGGGCAGTGCGAGACAGAGGTCGAGCAGCTTGCATACACTCAGGTACAGACTGAGCCAGGCTGGGTTGTTGTGGGCGTTCAGCCCATTGCCCAGATGAGCCCAGCTCGAGTCGAGGGCGGCAATACGTTGAAGCTGAGTCCTGAAACATAATACCGACTCTGGTATTAGTGAAAAATACACCAACTCTCGTATTAGTAATAATACTTGTTTTGTTTTACTTAGCAATGCACACAACACATTAATGGTTACAATGGCATCATATAACATTTTAATTAGAAAATTCCTACAGGGATTGTTCTCAGAATGAATGCATGTTAAGTGGAAGCTTTCAACCTCTGATACTAGTGATAAATGTAACTTAGAGATTGTGGATATTAACAATATAACAGTGGTACTGGTTCTTCTTGATACTAAACAAATTGGGGAATCTACTGTTCTGAGATTTGAATATGACAAAAGTTGTTTGCAAAAATTTTAAAAAGTATATTGTCCTTACATCACAGGTAGATTTGGGTTCACAAAAACTACCAGAAGCTGCTTAACTTGGGCTATTTTAATAGCAAATGTCATGACTCAATAAACATTCACAACTAGAATATTTGGAAAGTACAACAGCTTGTCATGATGATTTTAATGCATACCGGTACATTAATTTTAATTTAGCAGAATGCACCTTTGCCTGGCACTCCGAAGCCAATGCTTTCTTTTGCATTCATTTCACCTTAAAAGTGCTCTGTGATTCTGTCTAGAATTTGATTTTAAAATTAAAGTTCTCCTGGTACTGCTCTAGTCAGACTAATAAATTACTTTACAAAATAAACATAAAATAAATTACAAGCAGCTCTATTGGAACAAGCAGCCAATATCCATACAAACCATACAACATATGCTCACAAACAACACACACACCCACCCATGCGCACAACAAATTCCTAGCTATAAATATACACAGGTTTGTAATGTGAGGACCTAATGGAGAAAACAACAGTTAATGATGCTGTTACACGGTGAGTCTAAATTAGATGACTCTACTAAGTACATTCCTAACATTAACTATTGTCATGCACAAAAACATTGCTGGGATAATGCTTGGGTGTAACTTCAAGGAAAAGCCTACTGAAAATAACAATAAAACAAAATGTTTGATGAAATTTACACCTTCAATTCCTGAAAAATCATTTAAAAATGATTAACTACTAAAATGAAAACAGAAAAAGTTAGGATATTATGAAATACAAGTTACCAAATAGATTGAAATGGGTTGCTAGAATTAATAATTTCAAAGGGGTATTTTAAAATAATTATTGTAGTAGTAACCTCAGTGGTATTAAACAATATCACTATTTCCAAAACACTGAGCCTGCTGTTATTTCATATTATCTTACAATATTGCATAAAGCTAACAACAATGTTACAAACCAAACACTAAATAAACATCTACTACATTTATCAGGTACTTTAGTCACCATGCAGAAATGTAAGTATGCAACCATTATAAGAAACATTTCATCATGCCACTTGAGAATGTTAAATATACACTCAATAAATTTTATCGCTTTACAAATAACATAAAAGTAGTAAAAAATCTAATGGATACATAAATATTTATAATAGACTTACTACACCTCTTTAATTAAATTAGTTTTTTGTTTGTAAATAATAAAATAAAATCCTCTTGTTTTAAGATATTCATTTAGAGTTCAGTAATAAATACCACAGTAAGTTTGTGATGTGATCAGCATCTAAAGATATTAATATCTACACATTTGTTTTGAGTACATACTTACAGTTGTTTGCTTTGTCAGTTCTGTATTCTTGGCAGTGTGTGTTAGTTTCAACAGCTGTGTGTTATTTCTAAGTGTATTTCTAAGATAAAACATTTAGTGCAATAATATCCTACTTTAAAAAAAAAAAAAAAAATTGTCGTTTTTGCTGTGCACCATGATTCTATATCCAAATCTAGTTATTAATGGTTTATATTCATTTGGGCAATTAAAAAAATCCGCAGCATTGCCTGTTAAGTAGAAGCATTAGCATATGTATGCATCCAAATGTATAAACTATAATGCAAACAGTTAAAAAAATATGTATGTGATATTATATTTAAAAAAAAAAAAAAAAATAAATAAAAAAATAAAAAAAAAAAATATATATATAGATACTTTAGCGTTATTTAATATTAATTTTTGTTTACTTTTAATCCAAAAAAATAAATAAATATTCTTAAAATGACTCCTCTCTGCATATATAAATATATTAAAACAAAGAAATATATATATAATTATTTGATAATTTAAATCCGTTTTCACCTAAAACCTTACTAAGTAATTTTCGTATTACTGTAATGATGTGTCTCTCAATTAAATAACACTTTTGCACATCCTGACATTTAGTGTATGTAATTCATCACTCAAGCATTCTTTGATTATATGGCACAAACTAACGTGATTTGTGGACATGAAACAGAATGCATGCAAATCCCAAATACAGGTACAACAGAATGACCTACAACACTGGTAACAAGGAATTAGGGTTCGAGTTATTAGTTACCTTGACTGCATCCTGATGTAAGTACTGGCAACAGAAGATCAAACACACTCTTTTCAAACCTCAGAATATCATGCATGTCATTTGATTTGTTGTAGTATTGTTAATATAGGCAATGGTAGGAGAAACTCCAACCAATAATGAAACACACATTCAACCAATACCAAAGATCAGAATTCTTGTAATAAACACAATTTAAAAACCAAAATACTTAAAAGTGCCATTATGGATTGCTATTGAATTGTTGGGTGTTTGTTGTTGTTGGTTGTTGTTTTTTTTGTTTGTTTTTTTAAATATCAGATTTGCAGCCATATTTAATAACTATGCAATATGCAATAATGCAATTATGTGAAGCTAAAATGGCTAGTCAACTATTAAAATAAATTAATGATTGAGGCTATCCATAATCCCCCGCCCCACTATTAATACTGATTTGTGAAAAAATTATGTCACTGTAATGCATCCTCCACCTATAAAACCCCAACCAAACAGAACGTCAACCCCACAAAAACCCTCACAAAAAACAACAACAACAAAAATCAAACTGTCTGTAATTTTATTGCTGGTATTGCTGATAGCTAAATCAGTGTGAAAGCTGATGTAAATTAGTAGTGAACTTAGGAAAAATTAGTTGAAATATGAAAGTATCAAACAATAAACATAAAAGCAATAACTAAGTCTTAACAGAGAACTTGAATTGGGTTTGTTAGTTACCTTGACTGCGTCTCGATATATTCACTGGCAACAGAAGACCAACACACACTTTACTCCTCCTACTACATCATGCACACAAACTCATTGACAACCGCTGCAACTGTCTATAACAATCAACAATGCCTTAGATATACCACTTAATTTTTAATTCCCAGTCACATTTTTGTGTTTTGTTTTGATACATGTATTTTATCATGAAAACAGATTAAGAATGAATCACGAAACTTTAAACAAAAACCCCACACAACCTACTGTAATTCTTGAACTGGAAGCAGTATTTAAGGAGAGGGACATAGCTCAGTGGTAAGCATGTTCACTCCTGGTGCGATGGGTCGTCAGATCCATCCCACATGATGAACCAGTTGGGCTATCTCTCACTCCAGCCAGTGATCCACGACTGGTGTATCAAAGGCCATGGTATGTGGTATTCTGTCTATGGGGTGGTGCATATAAAAGAACCCTTGCTGCTAATCGAAAAGAGTAGCCTATATGGTGGCCGTGAGTTTCCTCTCTAACTACCTACATGGTCCATAACCATATGCCTGACGTCATATAATTGTATACCAATGTGTTGAGTGCATCGTTAAATAACACTTCCTTCCTTGGAAGCAAGTTAACACTGATGTTTTTGTTGTAGACATTTCCATGATTGCAGGGGTTGTTATGATACTAATGTTATTAATGTCAGTAGGAATAAACCAACCTGAACATATAAAATAAATATATCCCAATCTGAATCACCAGTTAATTACTTACAACTACTTACAATCAAATTCTGTTAATATTAAAATGTTAATAGCTAAAGATGCAAAATATCCATATTATATTTAATATACAAATCAAATGCTGGGTTTACTGTTTCAAACTGAATTTAGTATATGAATAATTTTGTGTGTAGACCTCAACCAAATTAAACATTAATTACAAATAATAAGATATTTAAAATAAAGATATTTTCTAATTTTAGTTCTAATAGCTCACGTGGAACTGGTTCAACAATAATTCAACTGTTACACACAATTTGTAATAAAAAGAAAAGAAGTTACAGTGTTATTATCAGTTACCTAAATTCATCTGTTTCTGTTGACAACTCCTGTTCTATCTGCAGGAATACATGCACCTGAAAACAGATAATAACACACTTCTTATTTCACCAAATGTTTTTGGAAATTGAAACACAGCAACCATTAAAACCCTCATGTAATAATCACTCATAAATATTAAACAGAATGTTGTTTAAACAAAAACAA
>JAUTBW010043770.1:0-11127 GCA_032361425.1 Peltospira smaragdina
CCTTTTCCACCATTTACACCGTTGTACTGAGGGTGTCATTAAAAATCCATTTGGTCATTAAATTAAAAACATTATTAGTAATATAGTGGCTAAATGGTTAATGTTTGTTTTACCTGATGTCAACAAAATGAATGTATTACAGTTGGTCGGAAAATCTGTTTTAATCTATCTTTTCCCTTTTCAAAGTTTATTTTTAATTTTAGAGTTAAAAAAGATGTTTAATTCCAGTTTTAGTATGTGACCAGTCCAGTGTTAAAATATCCCCAACTGAAGTAATATTCAGTAGTACTCATATAAATACACAAGGATCTCATGGACCCCTAAAAAGTGTCTTTTGAAGCATGGATTTTGGGCTGGACTCTTTACAAGTTTCAACGTAAAATCCTATTATGGGAATCCCCAAATTTCATAAGAAATATAATTTGACCCCCAATGGTAAAAGTCCAGTGATAACCCTAAATACAAGTATGGAAAAATACATCTTGTCATTAGTAAAGGTCATAACAGAAAACAGAAGAATTACTGTACAGATAAATGTCTCCACTGTACTAGACTAGCAAACACTGCTTATTGTCTGGTAATGAGTTCTACTGTTGTTTACCTATTGTTAATACATACCTAGAAATGTCCAGACAATAGGATCAATAGCATGTGAGAGACAGGTGGTCGGAAAAACATAATATTATGCATTCTGTTAAAGTAAATAATTCTGTTCTATGATGGGGAATAATATATAGTATTTAACAGCTAAAGAAATATAACCAGACCAGATTCACTAAACTATGGGCTATGGTTTTTGAACCAGCAAGAAATATTTTATATTCTCTACCCTATATATGGCATAATGGCTGGAATGGAAAAATGTCAAATGGAATCTCTGACCTACCATTCATCAGGAGCATATTACCACTGCGTTAATCCATCTCAGCACGGGTTTGGTTAGGCTATATATATGATGTACACTGACTATATGCAAGTTATACACACTAAATTTGGTCACTATTTTATGCTTTGAATGTTTTTTGTTTGTTTTTTTAATGTGTTTTTTTATGTGAACCACAACCACCACATTAACTGTTCAGTGTCAAGGGGTGGGGTGCTAGTATTATCAACAATTAGCACAGACTGGGAAACATTACTCCAGTGCAATCTATTATGTCACAGCCAAGTTTACCTATTCCCAGCACAAAGTGTGGGAGTTTCCCAGCTGCTTCCCACTGTATGTGTGTACCCACTGAGATAACCACACTAAACACAGCAGAATACCTCCGAGGACAGGTGTGATAGCTTCCAAACAACTGCTACAAAGAGAGAAGGCGCAGACCTCAGGTGAACCCAGCTAAACTGGTAATTGGGTGTCATGACTGGCACACCATTAACAAACCTGTCTTCTTTTTGTCCTGCACTTCAAAGGCAATTGCAAAAGAAGTGCACACACGTTTAAATTATCTCTAGCTTCCTTAGCACATGCATTTGTATGGTAGGAAATAGAAATGCACATGTGCAGATAAATATCAAGTGAATAGGATGGAATATGTTAAGAAAGCATGACGTTCTTTGAAGACTCACCATGACAAAACTGACACCAATCTGGAATTGATCAAATCTTGTTATATGTTAATGAAATGTATTCTTCTGAATCAACCACATTACACGATCAAAGAAACCAATTAAATGGGGTCATATTATGGTGACCTTTTCAACTGGTAACTGAGTATCAAAACCTTGTTATTACTACATATATTCAGAAGACACATGCTACATTTCTTATTGGTAGCAAGTGATACTTGATAATGATATACTTAATATGTAGTTCCTATAGACAACTCATAGAACCATCTTTGTTATATCAACAGTTAAGTACCGGTAGTATAGGTATTAACAAGACATAACATGGTTTCATCACATATACACATATTTTCTTCCACACAATAAAACTCAAAATGAACTGGTTTTATCCTTGGCATGAGATGAGTAGTCTTCTACTGTTAACCAGTAATATCAACAATTGCTGTTCAGCATTTTTTATGGTAGTCTTTTTTCTTTTAATATATATAGTTTTAAAGTCTACTGCAAATGCATTGTAGTGGTTGCACAAAATATTATTGTTATGGCCTTAAATGTGTTTTAAGTAAATAGCTTTTACTGTGTGTGCTTAATTTTAAAAACAATTTAATGGCTACAATTTGGACCAGATGCTGCCCAGGGATCATGCGACAAGGTGAAGTGAGCCAAAACTTCGCCTTTTTGTCGCTCACTTCTCCTTGTGACTGTCTGTGACTGCCTGTCGGGTGACATCAGAGTCGCCTTGTAAAAACACAGACCACTTATTCGGATGTGTGGTGTTCGCGGACAAGCGATCAGACTTCAAAGAATGGAAACTGTTCAGAATTAATTTACACAGTAATTATCAACCAAGTAATCAACATTATACTGTACATCAATTTCTCTCTCTATATATATATATATTTGTTTCCCTTCAATATTTTAGTATACTTATTCAAATGTAAACTAAAAAGAACTTTTAATAGTTATTTTCACACCTTACAAGCAGTATCGGTGAGTAATCCTCAGTTCTGGTCGTGGTGTCACCATGAAATAAAACATGAGACAACTTGTTACATTACCTACTCAGACAATAAACAAACTGGCATTTTGACATTAGTTGTGATTTCATTACTGGAATCAGATGACATGCACACTTTTACAGTGACTTTAGTTTTCACTACAGCTAACAACTCTGCGACATTAAGCAAAAACGAAAGCTTATTTCACCATCTAGATAGGTCAATATTTATTGCAGCCTTTTACATTTATATACATATAAAACCATTAAAGACTATTACACTGTTGTGGGTAATTAGCATATGTTATTACAATCATGTGTATAGTCCTACACGTAAACCCCCTCCTCTCACCACCATATAGAGTATACTTGAAAAAACACAAACATATATGTGCCCTAATACTAACATTGTTGATTAACAAACATTTAAAAAAAAAAAATTCATTTATCTTTAGTTTTAGAAACCAAGTCGCCGTCTATTTCACCTACTCAAAATTAGTGAGAAAAGTGTCTTCTCCCTAAAATTCAGACCTAGTGTGAGGCCTGCTGCCTATCTAACCAATCACAGAAACAGTACTCCAGAAACAATAGCATTCTAAACCAGACATTTTGCACTTTGCCAAAACAGAATGAACCGTGCACCTTAAAAGCAAAGTATGCTTGCATGGATTTAGACTAAACGTGTCATTATGTCCACAGACGGTCAACCCGCAAGTAGCTCCCAGTTAACAATGCATGTGTCCTATTTGCATGCTAATCCACATCCACAATAAATGTGCACCAAGCCAATCCAAGCAGGGATGAAAAGACAAATAATCAAGCATAATTTGCAATGGAAAACACATAATAATCACTTAGGATTGGAAAATATTTTAGTCATTTTATGATAATCATCAAGAAGTAGATAATTTAAGTTTGTATTAAGAAAAAAGAAAGAAAAAAGAAAATGGGGGGAAATAAAAATTGACTAATTCAGCAAGAGCAAAGTAAACCCAAGAAAGGATACTGATCTGAGCAAACTTTGAAAATATTGTACTTTAATTAACATTAATCAACAGTGATTTGATTTTCAAGATATCTTTTGTTTTTAATTTTGTTCTTGATATTTATTCAAATTAAAAAATAAAAATAGGTATATGCTTAAAATGGTCATAGCAACAATCAATATTTTATATTATCATATCCCATTCCACATAACAACAAGCATCTGGCATATTATGCTGTGGCATTGTGCTGTAAGTGACAACACCACAGAATATTTTGTAATCAGAATGTGGGCTACATAAATATCTTCATTCAGATGAATTACAGTAAATTTAATGATGAACTCAACACATTTCACATCAGCATCGGAAAACTTTTTCATTAAAAAATCTCAGATGGTGGATTAAAAACAAATTATGTACTGGCATACTACTCTTGCTTTGTGTATTGCAGCTTGCATATACTGAGCTGTGAACCCAGTACCCACCAGGCCACTGGGTCAGTGACTGTGAACATCAATAAACAAAGCAATCCGTCCCTGTGTTGTGTGTCATGATATCCTGCTTGCACTGGAGCATAAAATGACAGGGAATATGCTGAGCTAGCTCAGTGGGTATTACCAGCCTTTGTTTGCAGCCACAGAAAGGTAAAAGCTATTGTTGAAGAACTACTAGGACACAGAGTTGTACATACTGACAGTGAAAGAAAGCGATTCAAGTGGGAAGCAGCCACAGTAATAACTCCCACTGAAACACTGGCTCCCATTCATAACACAGTCTCGCTGAAGGTTTAACCAAGGCCCAGACTGTGGCTTCAGTGGTGGAGGCACTGAAACCAGAGAAGTGTCTGGTAACCAATGTTCAGGTTACTATAAACCACAGATCCAGTAACCTCTAGGCTATGACAAATTCATCAAATTCACAATAGTAGCATTATAATGCTTTATTTAAGAAATTCTTAAGTATTTTTACATCTACTGATAAAAATCAGTCTCAGCCCAGTTACACACCTCAAGCTTACTAATGGATTAGTTTTCTCTCACATCAATTATTACAATAATGGTGAAATATGGGATTCACATCCCAGTTCCATTTCCTACATAATGTGAATTTCAACAACTTAATGGGAAGTTCATGTCATAAGGTCATTAAACTGACTTTTAACCTTTGTAATCATTAACTCAAATTATATCACTTCATTTTTATATCCAGCAAAAAATTAAACTGTTTTATATCAACACATTATGAATAAGTGCATGTAGGTCTATATGCATGGAGGAATTGCAACAATGTCTACATATATGTACATCTACGAATATTGAATACATTTATAATCTACAGCTTCATGAATACTGAATACACTTATAATGTATGTTTTTATGAATAGCGAATGCCAGTATAATCTGTGTACATTCATGAATATTGCTTGCAGTGTATCGAGCATTCCTGAGAGGAAGTAAAGCAAATATGACCTTTGATTAACCAGTTATGTTATGAAACAGGTAACTGGGGTAGCCAGCTAGAACATTTAATCTACATTGCCTCCAACTATATTTATTCTCACAAAAAGCTTCATAGAATTCCAATTTGAAAGTGTTAACATGCATACAATACATGGAAGTATATATACAAGTACAACATTAGTTTATGAATGTTCTCAGGTAGAAAATGTATTCTGTATTGCCCCAAACTACCTCTATTGCCAAAAAGGTTTCACATAAAAGAAACAGTATCAGCACATTTATATGTATGTATTAGTATGGAAATAAAAGAAAGTAAATTCACTGATGTGTAACAACTAGTTATAATAGTCTAGTGGTTAGTTCGTGTCTTATATCTCAGAATTATTGGATTTTCATATAGCATCCAAGTTAAACATGGGTAGGGATAGGAAAGAAACATATATTATAATGGTTACATGGTGATGAATGTACTTAAGGGTCATCAACACTAAGATGATATGCAAAGCAAACAAGATATATGGAATTTATAGTATATGTGTCAATTTTCCCTCACCCCACCATATTTATAAATGACTGATTGTTTTGGATTGATAGCTCATACACACAGTACTTTATGTAGGTTTATATTAAATTAATATTTAATATATATCACCATTTTCTTTGGGATTTTAAACAGTTACCTGATAAACTATTACTAACATCTGATTTTATTTTTAATTAGTAATTTTTTATTTTAAAATTTTTTATTTAATTAAAATATTACAATGATTTAGATGTTCTTTAAACTCAAACTGTACACCAACCGTTACCAATACCATTACCAAAATTATTCATTTAACATTCAAGAATACTGTCCTGGGCACTATCTCAACTATCTGGGTCGTCTGTCCAGAAAGTGGGTCAGCAGATTGTTTTTAAACTGTGGGAGGGAAACCAGTGTGGTTGTTTCACAGATATCCATTAAGTTGTTAAAACTGCAAGTAAATGTGATCCAGTACTGGGATATGAACCCACAACCTACTATCTCCGGTTTTAAACTGTATATTTACAAGTCGGGTTACTACAGCTATTCAAGCTATCTGTGATAGTGTGACATGAGTGACAGTGCTGCACTCACCTACACACAGGCCTATTAGTCAGATACAGCTTCACACAGTGCTGTATTGATTCACAAGCCATAACGCCTGCCACTGGCGCAGGTAAAGACACAGACATGGGCCACAGTCGGCAATATGTCACCCGCAACCATAAAGTCAGATGTTGAGTGCTATGATTTGTCACCATCTGTTCCAGCAATGTTGGTTAAATCAAAGTGAATGCATTTATGCACAATGGATTTTAATGCAGTGCCAACACAAATCAGTGATGGTATGAAAGATCAATTTCCCATGCTAATTTAAGTTATTTTGTATAACTATTACATGTATTGAAAAAAATAAATGTTTTGTTCACAAGCACAAACACAAGCTACTGATGATTAACAGCTCACTTAATATTAATTTGTTTTAAGTTATATAAAGTTATAAACTAATTTTGAAAATAAATTATATTTGAAAAAAAAAATATATATATATGAAAAAAAAGAAGGGTTAATAAATAATTGTGGCATCAGCACCCAGGTGTCATAATTTCTATGAGCCACTGGGTTTCCTCAAATTATGTCTGATGCTAAATATCAAGAATAAAAGTCTCAAGTGCTTTATTTAATGATGTACTCAACATAATTTAATTATTGCGTCAAACTAAATTATGGTCAAGGATCATTGTAATGAGAGGAAATCCACTGACACATGGGCCACTTCCAACTAGCTGTGTGGATATTTTATATGTACCAGGATAGCACAGCTATGACTTGTTCCAGCGAGTTCCCCATGACTGGTATATCAAAGGTCATGGTATCTGCTGTCCTGTCTGTGGGATAGTGCATATAAAAGATCCCTTGCTGCTAATTGGAAAGAATAGCCCATGAAGGCGGGTTTCCTCTCTACCTACAAGGTCCGTAACATATGCCTGATGTCATATAACCATACAACAATGTTTCCTTCATGGACAGCACATACCACAGCCTTGTTATATCAGTTATGGAGCACTGGTTGATAAAACTATAAAAATGTAAGAAGTGTACGACTCAATAATTAAATTTATGCCTATATAATAATTAATAGGCTAATGAATTAAAATGCATTAAATGCTTGCTTACAGGGCACGTCGATAGCCTAGTGGTCATTGTTACTGACCGATCTGTGATCAATCCTTGTCAGGTAACCACTTGGGTTTTTCTAATTAAAAATATTTCCCATGTTGATATAACCATTGGTAAAAATTGTGTTGAGTGTGTTGTTGTTTTGTTTGTTGTTGTTTTTGTTTTGAGTGTTTGGGTTTTTTTGGTTTGGTTTTTTAATAAATAAATTGCTTACAGGACTAACTCACACAAGTTAGGCATACAGTTTTGTTAGTTTATAGAATGTGGGCCCATGGTTTGATGTTTAAAAACACTATTACTGGATTCCCAGTGGGAATGGCTTTCATTTGCACAGTACTGCCATTTGAACCCTAACACTAAAATTTAATCTGTTCAAATGTTAACTGACAGTGACAATACTAAAAGAAAACCCTATCATGTAAAATGTTTGCATTCTGATTATTTTCTTGTGTAGGCCTACATTTAACAAGCAAATTAACGTGCATTGTTATTTCTGTAACAGATCTGGCATTTTACTAAAATATCGGTTATACCCTGTACAAATGTGTGATAAAATACTCAGAAAATTTTGGACGAAACTATCCCCGGAAAACGCGACTGTCACCAAGCCTATAGTCTAGTATAGACAATCGGTTAGAAGACAGCCAACGTGAATACTGACAAATCTGTCCCTCTGTGAAAGCGGCGTGACCGAGCGAGCGGATGTTTTCTTTAAAACTGAGCTTCAACTAATAAGCATCGATTCCATATTTTAATATCACTGTTATAAACCAGTCTGTGAAATGTACTGACCTTTATTCGTCCATATCCGAGTGAAGAAAACAATAAATTCCCTACTTTCCATCTCACGACCGAACATCGTTTGCTCAGCCATTGAACTAAACTGGAACTGAGCCAAGTGTGACCTCTATTCTGGTTGGTTGTCGTTGACCTGCCAAAGTCAAATATTCGTGCGCTTACAGTACACGTGCTTGGTTTAAATACAAATTTAAAATAAGGTTTATTTTAAAAGAACCGACATTCTGTAATGTTTTGTTACAAGCATAATGAATGGATATTAACATAATAATATAGTTATAACTTCGTAATTATAGTGTTTTACGAATTAACGTTTGTACTACCTTTTGTTTATATATTGATTTATTGACCAAATAAGCCACGCCTACTAAGTAGCCGAGCTATAGCGGAAGAGATCAAAGGAAACCGAAGTGTATCGAGGTTTGGGATGACGCCTTCTGGTGTGCCTTGCGTATTCGACCAATAAACAACGCAGTAGCTACTTACGATTTTACAGCCAAGACTGTTATCGTTATTGTATTCTCGTTTCGGTTTTATTTATTTTTTAGGTCAGGCTTACTTGTGAAACCGCTAGGCGTCTGAAAGTTATATCGACAGCTCTCTTCCCACTCCCGATGGAAAGAAAAGGAATACATCGGATCGACCCCGTCTGGTAGTTTAACTGCGCTATTTATCGTTCTAGTTAGTACTCACATCTGGTAAACAAAGTTCGTGGTATATGCTATCCTACCTGTGGCAAGGTGCTTATAAAATCTCTCTTGCTGTTACTTGAAAATTATCTCATGTGGCAGAAGCGTGTACCCTTTCTCATTATCTTAATTATGTCTAAACGCAATATAGGCCTAATATAACTGTAAATAAAAAGTGTTGAGTGCAAAGTTATTATTATTCAGGGCCTTACCCTGAGCAAAATCCGCAGTACTTTTTTTTAATAAACATTTCATGGCACTAGTTTGAGGATGTGATGCATTCTAGAAGATTAGGGGACATACAAAATACATGGAATGAAACGCTATACGAATTAAACCCCAAGATGTGTATGTTATTTTCTGCGGTATTTTAATTTTTATTTTTTTATTTTATTTTATTTTTACCCCGCAGGGTACGGCCCTGCTATTATTATTATTATTATTATTATTATTATTATTATTATTATTATTATTATTGTTGTTGTTGTTGTTGTTGTTGTTGTTGTTGTTGTTGTTGTTGTTGTTGTTGTTGTTGTTGTTATATCATCATTATCAACATCATCATTATCATCATAATTGCTATTTTAATAGCAATGAAATATATTCAGATATTTTAATCTACCAAAGATTCAATTACACCATTATTACTTCAGCTTCTTTTTTAAAATGTCATTAATTAAATCAATTAATTCATACATTCACTAGCATGTCCATTAATTCTTTCACTATTTATAAAAAAAAACAAAAAAAAAAAACAAACAAACAAAACTAAACAACCAACAACAACAAACAAACAAACAAACAACAACAAAAATCAAACAAACAAACAAACAACACTATTAGCATGTAATACTTGGTTTTCTCATTAAAACCCTGTGTGAAACTGAGTCCCAATATATAATCTTTCCATTAAAAATCTCCCTCACAGAGTGCCTTCATTAAAAAAAAACCCACATAAAATGAATGTGATCCTTAAAAAAGTCTCCCTAACAGAGGGCCCTCATTAAAAAAATCCCCTATCAAAACCAGTCCTAAAAATGCTAAATTGAATGTGTTCCTAAATCTTGCTCTAACAGAGTGCCCTCATCAATCAACAGAACACATGCACAACAGTACAGGTCTCCATAGGCAGATGGTGGCCATATCGGTCAGAAGAGGACACCTTGACTATTAGACCAAAAGACATACGACCATTAGACGCGTGCACACACACACACACACACACACACACACACACGTAGCAAGGAGACCAGCTGCTCATTCAAGCAAAACCAAATCACTGAAGCAGGTAAACAAAGATCACCAGAGGCTCTGACAACTGAGCTGTAGAACTAAAGTATTTACGACAAAGAGGAAAAGACCGGATTAAGTCTTTATTCAGTGGGCAAGGGCTTCGCTTTAACAAACAGCCTTGGCATAATAAACAGAAGTGTTGTGAATGAACCTTCCAAGGGCTTTGTGAAACAGTGTATGATTTTAGCAGTGGTTGTGGTGGATTAGGCCATTATGATGGCATATACAAAAAACCCAGCTGGCTTTGAATGATACTTCTCCAGTCAGTCAGTGCTTTTGTGTAAATAAAAAATGATTATCCATGATGCCAGCAGATGGTTAATAAGAAAAGTTTTTTTTTAATGTATTTAACATTTGTTGATTTAAGTTTAACTGAACCAGTTAATGAAATAAATGAAATAATATCGACAGAAGCTATGTTTACGCAATAAAGAAAAAAAACTGAGAAAACTCCCAGATGGCAATACCATATTATTTAAAATTACATTGTAAATTTTACCATGTTTTAACACTGGTTACTAATACAAAACACAAGAACAACGGGAGCTGAATTACACTTGATAGCCTTTTCTATTGAGATTTATTGTTAAAGGCTAAATAAAAATTTCACCATTTTGTTTAAGTGAGGTGGGTCTCCCCATGAAAGAACATGTACTAACATAGAGTGTTTGAATGTGACCTAGATAACATTTCATAGCATAAAGAGACTGGTGTGGAACATTCCAGTTAGATATAACATGACTGGATCGTCTTTTTAAAATGTTTAAATAATAAAAGTATTCTCGAGATAGTAACTTTAAGACAAAACATGAGTGTGAGAGAAAAGTTTTATTATTTAGACATAATATGGTTGAAGGAAAATTTTCATAAAGAGGAAACCCATTGCTGACACATGGGCTACTCTTTCCAAGGATACCACAACAAGACTTGAGACTGGGCACCTCGACAGCCTAGTGGCAGAAGTGCCTGCTTGACAAGCTGCTGATCGGAGATCAATCCCTGCCAGTTAGCCAGGTGTTTTTCTAATTAAAATAAGTTCTAATGCTGATATCAGTATGTGTTGAGTGCATCATTAAATATAATAATAATAATAATAATAATAATAATAATAATAATAATAATAATAATAATA
>JAUTBW010043881.1:0-11125 GCA_032361425.1 Peltospira smaragdina
TAATAATAATAATAATAATAATAATAATAATAATAATAATAATAATAATAATAATAATAATAATTAAAAAAGAGAAAGAAACAATAAAACCCTAAATATGCAAATAATTATTTTATAACAAGTAAATAAAGAGATAAATAATACATCAGTAAACACAATTCAAATATAATTAAAAAAAGATTTTAAAAAGGAGCTCTGTAACAGTTTGTTGGGTAGATGAAGGCCCCCACACCCTCTTTACTCTCACTATCCCTTAACACAGTTACTTCTAACTACTAATCAATGTCTTGAATGGGCAATTCAGGCTCCTGAGGTGTGTGGCAAGAACAGGCATGCACTATAACAGCTTGCTCTGAATGTGTACATAAAACAAGTTTATATACATACGTATCTTAGTCAACAAAACATATTTTGCTAAAATGAATCATTTGCCATATTACACACAAAAAGGAGAATATTGAACACCTTTAATTTGTGCAAGTTTAAACTATAGTGGACAAAACCACATTGCAATAAAATGTGGGTAAAACTTTCATAAAAACTACAAAAATAATGATAACAAAACAATAAGTGATGGTCGAATATTTTCTTCATGAAATAAAATATCAATACATATTTTGAGTATTTGAATACCGGTAGTTAGGCCAGTGTTTAAAAATAAAATTAGAAATAAAATTCACAAGCCTAACTTTTAAAAGTTGGACCCGACTTATGATTTTGTTTGAGCTTTAAATTTGTAAAACATTCTTATAAAACAGACACAGAGTAACAAAGGATGCTAGAGAGCTTTAGATAATCTTGAATTAATAACATATTACTAGAAGTAAATAGAGAGAGAGACAGAGAGAGAGAGAGAGAGAGAGAGAGAGACAGAGAGACAGAGAGATTGAGATTTATTTGTATTTATAAGAGTAATTTTTTATTTGTGTAGTTAATGCAAACAACTTAAGTACCCGACACAACTAGTTTAGTAATTGAAATAAATCTGTCAACCCCTACTCCTGATGTTCAATTGCTTTTGACGTACCTGTAAAATGCTTTTAGATTCTAAAAGTATTTCGAGACAATTCCTGAGCTGTTATTATATTTTGTTTTGGAGAATTACAGACATCGTACATGATGGGGTTTAAAAAAAAAAAAAAAAAAAGTTTAAATTGTTGGTACCACTGTTTGTGTATATATTTAAAACCATCTTCAATGCAATTTACTGGAAAAAAAGTGTGAACTTTTTTCAAATGCAAGTTATCTGTAATACTTTTAAATGATGTGTAAGTGTATTTTTAACTGAACCTTTCTTTCGTTTTGCTTGTGTTAATATTTGCAGTGTTAAACTAAAAATCAAGCCAAAACATTTTTCATTCACATCCACTGCATCAGTTAGGAACCTGAAATTACAGAGACCAATATGTGAACTACAAAGTGAGAAATACGCAGTCAATGAGTGGGTGAATGCATACTGGAAATCAACTAAGTTTTGCATTAAGAAAGTATCGTGAGCCATCAACCACAGCCAAAACTGCGTATACTGTATTAGTAAAATCACAATGTAACTGTTTTAGAGGCTAGTTCAATTTTGTATTAGCTTAATAGAAAGCCAATGTTCATTTACTCTATAGCCTATCTACTTTTTGTTGTTTTCTTTGTGCTTTATTTATTTTTATTTTTAGTAATCATACTACTGTGAAAATAAAGTATTGCAATGGTTAGTTCATTGCAGTTTTCGCAGTATTTCCTTTCTCGCAAAACTTTAGTGATCTACAGTATGTTGAGACAATCGCCTCTGTAGAGAATATGTCCTCTATATCTTTTCATTGTCCCTAATACACTGGCATAAAACTGTGCAGAATATAAACTCAAATCTGATGCACTCCACACACTTTAACCAGTTAAATGGCATCAGACTCACAGGATATTACACAAACTTTCATTTCATATCATGTTTAAATCCAGAATAATAATTTTTAATTGTCACAAGCTTTAGCACACGACAATGAAAATTATTTCTCGAGGGACATAAACATCACGCGAAATGGAAGTCAAGTGTTCTAGTAGGATGTTCTACTTGACATTCTAGTAGGACGGGTCACTTTGATATGTACCAAGATATTCTGAACCGTATGGGTAATAAATATGGTTAACCCTATTATTGTAGTGAGAAAGGAAATGATATTCAGTACTATGGATAGAATGAGTTGCAAATAATGTCTAGAAGAAAGTAAGGAAATTTTTATTTAATGATGCACTCAACACACTGATGTATGGTTATATGGCGTCAGGCATATGGTTAAGGACAATAAAAAATAGATAGGAAACCCGCTGCTGCCACATAGGCTACTCTTTCCGGTCAGCAGCAAGGGGTCTGTTATATGCACCATCCCATAGACAGGATAGCACATATCACGGCCTTTGATACACCAGTTGTGGAGCACTGGCTGGAGCGAGAAACAGCCCAATGGGTCCACCATGTGGGATCGATCCGACGACACACCACACCATGAGTGAACATGCTTACCATTGAGCTATGTCCCGCTCCCATGATGTGTAGAGTCTGATACTGATAGTTAGAATCTACAGCCTGACTGAAACATTTTTATAAATATGGCTTATGTTCATCAATACAAGTTCAATACTGGTTATTACTATAATCTATTTATTTAACGACGCACCACTGTTAACAATAATACCAGCGTCGGATATACATGTTTTTATGACAAACAAAAATATGTAAGTCACTAATGAGAAGAGATATCAAGCTGACAGCATAGCAGCAGGGCAGTTATACCACTAAGTTACTCTTGCTACCCGACAATTACCACTGTAACTCACGGTCACTTAGTAACTCCAGTGCTCATGTAGCATGATTCTCACGAATTATTTAGACCAGAGAATAACCTACTGATCACCATTGCTCTAATAATATTTGCTAGTTCAAGAGTTCTGGATTATAGTGACAAATACCAATCACTTCTATACTAGAATATGACGTTAATGTCCACTGGTCTAATACTATTTGCTAGTTCAATAGTCTTAGATTATAGTGGTCCAGTTCTAATAATTTTTATATACAAAAAAGAATTTTTTTTCCTCCATAGCATCCACCACAAATGTCTTGCAGAAAATGGTCAACTCTGTACTTATGTAACATAATTCTTGCAAATTATTTAGACGTAGGTCTAACACAACTTGATAGTTCAAGAATTCTAGAGTAGTGGCCCAGTACCGATCATTTCTAGACAGAAGCATAACATGTTAGTGACCTTTGGTCTAATACTATTTGCTAGTTTAAAGGCTCTAGATTATAGCGGCCCAATGCTAAGCTTTTCTAGACACAGGCTCTATGGCAAGCACAAAAAAGAGTCAAATTCTAGAACTCCTAGCCAATTGCTGTTCATTTTTAAACACAGTTCATTGTTAAACAAAAACTATAATTGTGCCAAACCTAGCAGATTTATAGATGCAGGCTGTAAGACAATCACAAAAACATCAGTTATACAACTCTTGACTAACCGTAGATCACTTTTAAACACAAACTTAAAATTAGGCTCCATGGCAAGCAAGAAATTTAATTCTAAATGTCCTGACTACCCGTTTTTACTGTTCAGTTTTAAACACAAACTTGTATTTATGTCCAAATAAAATCTGGCAATCATTTCTGACATGGGTTCTACAGCAAACCAGAACAATCAAATTCCTGGCTTATTTGTTTTTCAAACTTATATTTTGATCAAACGTGCAAATGTTTCCATGATATGGAGTCTATGGCAATCATGAAAACTGGAATTCTGTAACTCTTAACTGTTGTTTGTTTTTAAACACAAAGTTATGTTTGTGTTCAACTAAAACCTGAAAATGTTTTTTTGACGTGAACTCTACGACAACCATGAAAACTTGGATTCTACAACTGCTGACTTACCACTGTTCACTTCTAAACACAAATTTATATTTGTTGTCAAACATGCCGATGTATGACAATCATGAAAACATAGATTCTACAACTCCTTCATTAATGTTAAGTTTGTGTTCAGCTCAAATCTGCCAATGTTTCATTGACACGGACTCTATGGTAATCACGAAAACTCAAATTCCATAACTCCTGACTAACCACTGTTCACTGTTAAATACAAACATATATTTGAGTCAAACCTGCCAATGTTTCTTTGATATGAGAAAACTCAAATTCTACAACTCCTGACTAACCACTGTTCACTTCTAAACACAAACTTATATATGTGTCGAACCCGCCAATGTTTCTTTGACGTGAGCTCTTTGTTAATTTTTAAACACAAATTATATTTGTGTCGAACCTGCCAATGTTTCTTTGAAATGAGCTCTTTGACAAGCATGCAAACACAACTTTTCATTTTTAAACACAAACCTGTATTTGTGTCGAACCTACCAATCATGAAAAACAAGTTCTACAACTGTTGTGTTTGTGAAACTTAAACCACGTCTATGCAAGTGTAACGACAACAAGCAGTAATCACAAGTCGTACTGCACTGTGTCTGAACTGTCTTGGAGTGCCCTCTGTAACAACTGGACGGCCGTTCTCACCACGCTGCGTCTGTTCCAAAACAACAGCCCAGCAGTGAGCACAGTCAGTGAAAACACTGTCAGTTTTCTTCTCGACAGCTTCGGTTTGGTGTGCTTGTGTTTGATCATGTCTGGTGGGTTCAGGTCTCGGTCTTTCAGTTCCTATAAATAAAAAAGAGAGGATATTACATGAATGTCCATGACAGGCGATATTTATGACACGAGTGCCTAAATTATTATAATTCTTGAGCGTGAGCGAGGGAAATGCAATATTTAGGCACGAGTGTCGTAAATATTGACTGTCATGGATACAAATGTAATATTCTATTTATTACTGTAAAACTTATCTTGCCAATTAAACATTCCACCTAATGTTTACATCTTATACAAACGGCGAAAGTATTCTCAATGCTGTTTTATCAGACGCCATAGGTGTTCAGAATTACATAATTACCAGCTAATCAGAATGAGGTGTACCCCAATGATAGCCAATCATTCCTCAGAGGACATACGATATTGTTATTAGCCACGAGGGAAATCGTACGATAAATATGTCCCTTGTTATTTCTTACCTTGTACGTAATAAATATTATTATTGTCGACACATGATAGGACATACCATGATACGGTCATTCGGAGGTGTTATATGTACGACAAACAACATGAAAAGTGAAAATAGAGCATGGTTACCCGCTAATTTGAAGTCATACAAATAAAGAAAGCCACTAGATGCTTAAATCACTAGTGTGTGCGCTTTCCCCTGAAAGGCACAATGCCACGGAATAGAGGTCTTTATTTCTCTAAAATTACTTATTATAAATGAAAAAAGCATAATTATTTTAGATTACAAACCTCATTTTTGTATCTCTGAAAACGTTTTAATAAAGTCACAGTGAAGGGGTTGTTTTCATTTTTAAATGTTGGAACTCTTTCGAGGTAAAAGGAGAAAATATTACATCGGAACCATTCGTATTTATTCGGAAATGATCGACATAAATAGTGACTGTATATTTAGACGAGGGATGCCTGTTAGGTGTCTCAAAAATAATACTACACATTATGAATTCAAAAGGTCATTGTCCTTCCCCGATTTTTTTCGACGAAAAAATTCAGAAAATTTCTAAATATATCGTTAATATGCAACATATGGCGATTATGTAGATGGTTATAAAAGGTAAATTTAAGGACAAATCAAATGTAAATATTTTCAATTAATACTTATTTTGGCCATTAAGTAGGTCAACACGGTGTGGCATTATACGTTGAAAGTCCTTATTTTTACATGTACTTTTATACATTTTTATTATGATTACATTATTTATTAATGCAGGCCTGCTCTTTAATGAAATATTGCACATTAAAAATACAAACTTGTAAATTGATCACAGTGTGTTCCTTTTTCATTTCTTGCTAAATAATATTTATGTCATTACTGAATAGCAAAATTAATTACAAATAAAGTGAGGCTCGGGAGTATTCACGTGCGCGAATATTGATTACGATACTGCAACTTCGTTTGCAGTTGTATTCTTTTATTTAAAAAAAAAAAAATAATAATAATAATAATAATAATAAAAATAAAAATCAAACATCAAAATTGGTGAATATTTTATTATTATATATTAAAATGGCGAACAAGAATAAAGGTGAAACGGTTCAGTACGAACTGGATTTAGAACGAAACGACTCGGCAAAACAACGAGATTTAGTGTGAAACGTCTCGGGTACGAACTGGTTTTAGAACGATACGATCCGAATTCAAAATACAGCTACCGTTTCAACGTTGTGTGTGTGTGTGTGTGTGTGTGTGTGTGTGTGTGTGTGTGTGTGTGTGTTTTGCTGAATGTGTTTTATTTTATTTATTTATTTTTATTTTCTGGCCAACAAAATGCAATATGGAGCATAGCACTGAAAGAACTTTTATTGTAGTTTGAGAAAATTTTCTCTCTCTCGCTTTTATTTTCATGTACTCTCGGTACTACTATTAAATTACCCCCCCTCCCACACACACACACACCTGGTGAACATCTGAACAAAATAAATGAAATAAATTCGCCGCTGACAGTGTAAATATCTGCAACAAATACTCTAATCCTTATCCTTGATGTCTCATTGTATATTAATACTCATAATTAATTCTGAAATCCATCATTTTTCGCATTTTAATGATTGCCGTTTCCTCCGTAATGACTTCTTCCATCAACGTTAAGACTAAAACTGACACTGCCCCGTGTTGTTATAGTGAACCGTCGTCATTAGTTACCAGAGTTCCTTGCCCGACACCAAGCCACGTGGCTTGATTGTACTGGATAAAAACCCACCCGAAGCGAGGTCGTTGAAATCCCATTAGTAAACAACTAATCTGGGGGTGGTTTATTCTCGGGGGTGGGGTGGGGGGTGTAATGAGTGTATCAGATATCTATAGTATATAACCATTATTTCTTAATGCATTAACACTTGACAGGATGTCAGTTATATATGTTTTGAAGACCCAATCAATACGTGAATATCACGCGTAAGATTTATACACGACTGTTCAGAATGTAGCAGAGATTTGTTCAAGGGACGTTACTGAGAGAGAGAGAGAGAGAGAGAGAGAGACAGATGTAATTTACTGATGCACTCAACACATTTTACCTATGATTATATGGCATCAGGACCATTATGACTGTGAAGAAGTAACACTCTGCTGCTATATGGACTACTCTGTCCATTAGTAACCAGATATCTTTTTTATGCACTATTCCAGACAGAACAGCACATATTACAGCCTTTGTTTAATGTTAAACCAGCTGTGGAGCACTGGCTTGAATGAGACATAACCTAATGGGTCCACTATGAGGGATCGATCCGATAACCCACCAAAATGATCACATTGGCTGGGTTTTTTAAAACTACTGGACTAAGCTTCCCCACAAAAGACACAACCAATGTGTGTGTGTGTGTGTGTGTGTGTGTGTGTGTGTGTGTGTGTGTGCTACATCAAGGATATTGGAATCGGTCTGTCCATGTTGCCCTTGGTACGCGTCCACACGTGATGACACCCTTGACAGTTTCCAGCAGCGTCGCCCAGGTCGAATCGAAATCGACACGACGCGGTTTCAGTGACATAGTGCTCTGGAAATACAAAACATAAGCAAACAGGTAAGAGATATTTTTAATATTTTAAAACATTTTTATTTAATGATGCACTCGAAACATTTTATTAATGGTTATATCGGCGTCAAAAACTTTATTTAGAAATCTTTCTAGTAGCTACCTGACAGAGATCTAACATAAAAAGGTAACAGTATGTTACATTTTACTGCTTTTATATATAACAGGCAGGGCACCACGCCTTAATAGTCTTGCACCAGGCTGCCCCCAAACAGTGCCATCTTGCCCCGATATTTATTGGACTTTTTATGCCCTTCTCACCTAAGAAATCCATCGCTTTCAATTTGTGTTAAATATTACCCCAGAAAGAAAAGATAAGTGCACAAAAGCAACAAGTCTCTATTCATAAGTAGAGATTTTAAAAATTAGGCTTAACTTAAAGTTACGTCAAGAATATTTTTATTATTTAAACATTAAAAAAAAAAAATCCAGTCATGTTATATTTAACTGGCACACTTCACACGTCTCATTATGCTACTATAGCTATCTAGGTCACATTCAAATGCTCAGTGTTATAACATGTTCTTTCACGGGGAGACCCACTTCGCTTAAACAAGATGGGGAAATTTGAATTTAGTGTTTGACAATATCCCTTGACAGCGAAGGCTATTCAGGTACTGTAGTGCTTGTATGTTGTATTAGTAACCAGTGTTAAAACATGGTAAAATCAACAATGTAATTTTTAATATTACTACATAAAGATAATTGCACAAAAGCAACAGGTCTCTACTCATGTGTAGAGTATTTTAAAATTAAGCTCGATTTAAGTAGTGTTAAATATTTCTGCCCTGAAAATGCCACATTCCTAAGAAAAACACTGTTTACTATTTACTTGTGATTTGTTGTATTTAACATCTAACATGAAATTATTATTACAGTTTAAACAAGATCCACCATTATCTAACGAAGTAGATGTGATATGTTTAGTGGGTGTCAATAGTAACAGCAGTAAGAACATATTAAAATAGCAAATTTTCACTTGATTGCTTGTTGGGACGTTCTTCAACTGTACACAGCCAGTGACGGCAGAGTTTTGTCAGACTCAGAGACCATCTTTAATTACTCCAATCTGAAGTCCTGAGTTTGTTGTAAATTTTAACAACTGGTGCATAACTAAACCATTATTGAATACAGGCATGTTAAAATTGTTAAGTAAGTATACATAACTGCTGATTGGTTTAAATGTTCTAAATGATTAAATATTAAAAATTTAGCAGATTTAAATGCTAGTCTATTTGTGATTCTATTTTAGTCCTTATTTCAGTTGTTTAGAAAAAAAGGTGTTACAAAAGTTACTGACATTATTCTCAACTATGCCAATATAAAAATACATTTTCAGATGAAATTTTCTTTATTATATTAAAATTATTTATATCATAATTTATAACACAGGACCTAGATAAGCATTTAGTTGTGTGTTTTTTAAGGATCAATCAAGGATTGTATTCTTATGAGGAACTTAGTTCAAAGAGGGGGAGACCACTCTATTCCAGATGGAGCATCGATCGTCTGGGTCCTTACATCACGATTACTGTTACTAGCATAATCTATTTATATAAAAGGGAACCCATGAATTGGCTCCTAACTATAACAAATAACCTTAAAACCAATATAAAGACATAATGAAGTGGCTTTAAAAAATTTTTAAAATATTTGTTTGTTTATCGCCTATAGATTTCACGTTCGGACTAACCTGCATTTCATAATTAAATAGTAATTACTGTTATGCGTGATTTCTTTTGTGAATGTATTTAATAGATTTAATATTTTTTTTAAACTGAAGGCTATTTTTACAGAGTGATGTTAAAATATTCTGTTTTATTTATTTACTTATAATTATATAGTAGCAGCAGCAATAGTAGTAGTAGCAGTAGTAGAAATAATATATAAATAAATACTGTAAATAAATAAACTAATAAATATATTTTTTAATAAATTAATTAATTAGTAAATATTTAAATAAATAAATAAATGAACAAATAAATAAAGTAACAAAATGATAGTGAATTCTCTTGAAATAATATTTAAAACCAACATTATACAAAACTGAATGCATTGATCACATTTGATCAGCTGATTTGCAGACTTACTGCTCTCAAATAAATTTTATTACACCACAAAACATCCTAATTTTCTTATAAATCTACACTAATTTAAAGTTTATTTTATACCTTGAAATTATTCAATACTGTAAAATTATAAAAGTAAATAATTCAAATATAAAATGATTTTAAGATAACTTCACAAAGCAATCGTCTGTCATTCTTTTGTCTATGAAACAACAGCCATTCTCCTTGTTTGCTGGACTTTGTTGACTGACGTGCCACCTATTTTATGACTAAGTTCCCCATTAAGCTTCATAGTTTCCACCACTACTTCAGTTTAATGGTAAACTCCGGACAAATATTCAATTTTATTTGCTACAGAGCTGTCTGTACTTCTGCTTTCAGTCTGGAAATGTAAAAACGTATGCTAAGATTATCATTAAGACTTAAGTTGTAGATGACAGTTCAGTTACCAAGGTGGATTACATAGTCAAGTAATTATCCATCATCTTACTACCATAACTATGTATTATTTATTATATATATTTATAATGAAAGGTTCTAACAGATTAACCAACATGCTGGAAATCAACGGAACAAATAATGTTAAACCAAATATAACCATCGCAGCAGAAAATTTTAGAATCGCCAATCGCTATCAAATGATATCAACACCTGTAGTTATGTAGACTTTGAGTCTTACTCGAAATCGTTTATTTTTTAAGATTGTCAAATAGTTCTTACTGTTTTTTAAATAGAATACGTCGAGCTTTGAACAGCCTAATATATATTTAAAATACAGATTTTCTAAATGTCATTCCAAAAAGCCAAAGCTTTGCAGTAAGTCGCCATCTTTGAAATACAAAAGCTATTTTCCTAATAACAAATATGACGCTACGCACAATATTGATATCTGTTACAGAAACGCCAAATTAACGGTCTATCTGCTGAAGAGGCAGTCAATCATCTCTGTTATAGTGTTAATAGGGACCGTCTACCAAAACTATTTAATAAAGGGACATGTATCTCTTTGTTATAAATGCATTAAACATAGTATATTATGCAAACAAAGCAAAATATAGTCTTAGTAGACTTATACTTTTGAAACACATAGGGCCTACAGCCGAAATAAAGATGAAATATAATATTCGTGGCAATCCTTAAGTCGTCAGTTCTTCTGAGCTTAGGACATTTTTACTGAACACAAACATGAATTTTCTTTTTAGCAATAGGAGTATAATGCAGTTTAATTTCACATACCAATATGTTGCAATACTTCTTTTGAGTATAGTTAGATCATATGGATGAATTCATGTTACCGGCCTCGATGGCGTAGTGGTCTAAGCCGTCGGTCTGAAAAATAAGGCTGGTAGGTGCCGGGATCGTATCCCGG
>JAUTBW010043992.1:0-11125 GCA_032361425.1 Peltospira smaragdina
TATGTGTGTGTGTGGTATAAGTACATATATATATTTTTATTTTATAGCATCTTGAACAGTTGACAAGAGAAATTGCTTTATTGGATGAAGATACAGCTAGAATTGATGTAGGTTTATTTCTAGTTAAAATGTATTTATTATCCAAGACAGTGTTGGTTCTTTTATTTTTGTTGTTTTGTGTTTCATATTTCTGTGTGCATTTTTTTTTTTAGGGGTTGTTTTTTAACTTGTTACCATACTGAATTTAACTGTATGTAGTTGTAATTGTTTTGATTGTTACAACGTCTTTATGAATGAGGTCTATGATAATTATTTTCTTATCTAAAACCACAAAAAATCCACAAAACATTTTGTATAATATATGGTATGTAGGCCTAACCCATTTACTTATACAGAAATATTGGAAGATATTTTGTTTTAGTGTTCCTCGTAATATATTAACTTTGTAAGAGACCAGTGTTTATATTGGACTTTTATTGAATTTTGTTTTGCAGAACATAATAACTGAACATCAGCAGAAATACACAGTTAGCCCTGTGAGTATGCTGTGTTCTGTGATGTTTTCTGTACACCATGTAGTCAGTATGAACTTCTGAATTGCTGTTTTCATAGTAGTGGGACCTTCTAAGTAGTTCATTTTAATTAAACTTCTGACTACTGAATAATTTTTTGTAACAAATGGCATTAGTAGGTGCACAAATACGACATTGTCGCTTATTTTTTAAGGAAAAAACATTCAATAATGTTCGTATGTGAAATAGTACGAATTACTTTCTTTACATTTTATACCAGTTACAAATGATCAAATTTGCACAAAATATCAATGAAACTAGCTGTCTGGTAAATCACCCATTATTAATAATCCATGTACTTTGTTGACTACAATTTATTTTTATGGTACCAACTTCAGTGTTTTGTTGGCCATTTCACAATTTTTTATGTGCATAAAACAATTGAAGTTACCATTAAATTAGCTGATTTAATCAGCTATCAATTCCTCAAAGTGATTGTGATCTTCGGTCATTACTGTCGTACAGAAAACACCAAGGTGCAAAATGGCAGGGAAATTGTATTAAAGGGATACACTAAGATTGGCGACTTGGCTTTCATGACGTTGGGCAAGATATTTTGCCTTCAGTAGTCAGAAGGTTAAAATCTCTATACTTTTAAATTTATATGTGGTTTAAATTTTTTTAAATTTAATTTGCTATCAAGACATTCATGTTTCATAAAACAATCAAATTAGCCATTTCAGTCACTTATTAAGTAATCATTAATTAGTTCTGTTATCCTTAATTACATATCCTGTGTCACCCAAAGGTAACTCAAAACATGTGAAATGTATTGTTATGTAAAGACATTCTTGTTTTCAATTACCCTTTTACAGTTTAATTTCTGTTTAGCAGGATCACCTAGTTCCAAGTGGATTTGATGTCAGACCTTCACTCCCAGAAATAGCCAGCCAGGATGGATTTAATGGCAGCAAAAATGTAAGTAGTAATCTTCACATCACAGTTTCTGTGTCCTCTTAACCTTTATATCACTTGGAACTGGCTATGAGCAAAGAAATAAAGTCTGGTGATTAATTTAAGAATTTGACATTATTTAGCTTGGTCAGGTTTTTAAATATTGTGACTCAGTGGTCCATCACCTGCATTTTATTAGATTTAGACTACCCAATAAATACAAAGAAATGTTAAGCATGGTCAATAAGTTTTTCAGATCCATTGTCATTTATGGTAAATAAAGTTGAAAAAAATCATAGAGCCTTTGTGTTCAGAGATCACTTAAATCCGAATGCTATTATGTAGTTCATTAGAAATCTAAATGTCCATGAACAGTGATTTCAGACTTGAAACACAAGATAATTATAGTGGATATTTAAGTAAAAATTCTACATCCCACCATTTGAATGTTTCTACATTCCAAATACCTTTAAATATTTGATGTAAAAGAGAGATTAAATGTTACATGTAGATAAAATGTGTTGAGTGTGTCATTACATAGAATGTGTTTAGCTTCATATAACTTTAAGAATACAGAACTTCACTGATGTTTTTTTTTTTAATTCCTATTTATTGCACAAGCTTATTTTGCGCAAGGATATGTACCATAAGACCGCAGGTTGAGTGGTATATTCTTGCGCATAGCATAAGAGTGCATTAAATAGGAATAAGAAGTTCTGTGTTCATAGCATAACTTATATTTTATTATTAACATTTGTAATATTTTTTCTAAACATAAAAAAATGTGTCATGCATTGCAAAATATGATTAATACGTATTTAATGCGTGTAGGTAAATGTTGTCACAGACTGTTACGTTTAAAAAAAGATTTGATGTCATTTGTAATTTACAGGTATGTAATAAAATATGTTGAATGCATTGTTTTTTAAACATTCCTCTCTCTTTCTCTCTCTCTCTCTCTCTCTCTCTCTCTCTCTCTTTTCTCTTTCGCTCACTCTCACTCTCTGTGTCATATAAATGTATTGAGTTGCTGTCTGTGTTCAGTGTGGCAAGCTGTGGGTACCGAGCAGCATGGGATCGCGCAGGAAGAAGATCAGCCAGCACTTCGAGGACCTGGAGCAGTGCTACTTCTCCACCCGCCTCAAACACATGGCCACCGGTATTATTATTTTAAAAATTATTATTTTAAAAATTATTATTTTAAAAATTATTATTTTAAAAATTATTATTTTAAAAATTATTATTTAAAAAATTATTATTATTATTATTTGAAGCTACTATGTCGAGAATATTTTTATTATTTAAACATTTAGAAAAGACATTCCAGTCATGTTATGTATACCTGGTACGCTCCACACCGTACTCGTTATGCTACTGTCGCTATCTAGGTTACATACAAATGATCCATGTTAGTACATGTTTTTTCACAGGAAGATCTGTTTTGCTTAAAGGAAATGGCAAAATTTTAATTTAGCGTTTGATGATATCCCTTGATAGCAAAGGCTAACAAGTGTAATTCGGGTACTGTAGTGCATGTATGTTGTATTAGTAACCAGTGTTCAAATATATTAAAATCGAAAATGTAATTTTAAAATTATTATTACTATTATTATTACTATGACTATTAATGGATTTGGAAGTATATTTACATATTTTGTTCTCTTTTTTTTGGTTAATCCCCACACAATTAGCTAAATTGTCAGAGAAAGTTGGGGTCATTTACTAGAGAGCACTGCAAGTGCACTTTCCAGCAAACATTGTATTTTCAAAAGTTTAATTAGCAAAATAATGGTTCTAGTTAAACTTTATTTAGCAATTAGCATTAAATGAGTCAGAACTGCGACAAATCATGCTGCAATATTGTACAAAATGATCCTTGTTTTCAGGATGAAATAATTGACAAAGATTGACTCGGTGTTTGTGTTATTTTGTGCATGTTTTTAATGATGCACTTAACTCATTCTATTAATGGTTATATCAGCATCGGAAATGTTTTAATTAGCAAAAACCCTAGTGGCTACCTAACAGTGATCATCTCAGACCGACCGCGTGTCAGGCGGGTGCGTTCACCATTAGGCTATCAAAGCATTCTGACTCAATGATGCAGCATAGATATTATTTATATGTTTCTATATTGATGTATTATAAATCATACACCTCACCCAGGGGACGAGTCTAGTGATGGGCTGACTGAGTTCACGGAGAGTCTGTCTAAGTTCACCAAGTTCTCGTCATTCCGTCCATTGGCCACACTCAGCTACGCTGTCGACCTGTTCAGTGGGGGATCCAGTATTGTCTCCAGGTACGCTCACACCTTAGTTTGATGTTGTAAAGATACATAGAGGATATACGACTGTCAGTGACAGACGATATTTATGATACTAGTGCATAAATTATCATATAATTTATGCATAAGTGTCATAAACATCAGCTGTTATGGACACGAATGTAATATTCTATATATTACCGTAAAACTGTACAACATTACAAGCCAATCAGCATGAGGTGTACTCTAATGACAGCCAGTCAGAATGAGGTGTACTATGACAGCCAATCATTCCTAAGAGGACATACCATTTTGTTATTAGATATGTCCTTTGTTATGTCATACCTCATAGGTAACAATTTGGCTTATTATTATAGTGTAGCTTGCTCCTTCACATCAAATGCTTTATGAATGTAGATTAGTTTCAAAATGTCAAAATTATTAATTTTACATAAAGGTGTATGATTTATTGTATAATTTATATTTTAAACTGAATAATTATTTCATTTTTTATGTATTTTCGAATACTGTTATGGTCAGATCTGAGTTCTTTATGATGATGATTATTAATTATATATTTTTAATTTAGTCAGAAATATTTTAATTAGAAAAATCTGTCATGGGTACTTGACAGGCACTGATCATGGTATGACTGCATGTCAGGCGTTTATGGTCAATGTAGATTTAATCCTCAATTATGATTAAAGAGATAACTTAATTTGTAAGACAGCATTTTGAAACTTCCAGATTACAATGTGTTTATATAAAGCAAAATAAATATTGTAATTCTCTTTTCAGCATTGAGTTTGATAGAGACTGTGATTATTTTGCTATTGCTGGAGTGACCAAAAAAATTAAGGTTTGTTTCATATTAGCCTTGGGGATAGGGGAAAATGGTGGTAAAATTTGATGGTTTTATTTAATGTTTTTATTATTAAAAAATATATATATATATTATTCCATAAAATAATTTAAACATGTTTAGCTGGTGCTTAGATTAATTTTAAAAAGTGATATATAATATTTCTTTAAACATATACTGTCACACAGCATTGCCAAACAAAGTAGTACATGAAAATATATATTCATTTGATTTGTCTCTGAATTTACCTTATATAACCACCATGTTTCTTCTATTCATAAATAATTGAATTATATCAAGTGTCTGTAAACCGGAAACAATAACAGCTAATTTCATTTCCTGTTTGTTGTATTATAGTTCCTTCAAGTTCAGCCATGGTTTACTTCTGTATCTTTTGTCATACCATAGGTTTGTTATCTAAGGTGAATACATGCACAGCATAAATCTCTGATGTTATGCTTCAGTGTTTAAATAAGTGTATGCATTTAAATTGTTTTTAATTGGTTATTTCTGGGACAGCAGTAACAGTGCTTTATCCAATTAAAATAATGTTTAGTGATCATGATGTTGTTAACAGTGTTGTGATGAGTAGGTGTAAAATTGTGTTAAGAACATATTTACAATTTCTGTTTTACAGGTGTATGAATATAGCACGGTAATTAAAGACGCTGTGGACATACACTACCCAGTCATTGAGATGGTCTGCAATTCCAAAATTAGGTTTGTACATCAGTTGTATGTGATACTAAACAGATCAGCCTAATATTTTTAAAACGGTCGTAGCGCCAACATTGCATACATTTTTATTAAATGATTATGTAAAAAATCACATAATGTCATCAGTTAGGCATTTATCGTTATTGTAGCATTAAGATTGTTTCAAAAATCATATCCTAGATTTTGATTGAGAATTGTGGGGAAAAGCTTCATATGTGTATATTCAGAGTGAATTAATTTAAAGTTGTCTTGAAGGGATATAATCTGGATATAAAATAAAAGTATTTGTTACATGTATTATCAAATAACACACTTGTTAAATTGTGTCTCCCAGCATAGCTCAGTAGCATTAGTGTTTGCTGATATTCCTTTTCCTTTGAGACGTCAGAGTATTTTTGTGTGACTAAAAACAAATACACTGAATGCATCTTTGAGTACATAGTAAATGCTGAGTTGACAGTTTGTGTGTGTGTTTTAGCTGTGTCACATGGAGTGCATACCACAAGAGCATGCTGGCAAGCTCAGACTACGAAGGAACGGTCACTCTGTGGGATGCCTTCACAGGAGTCAAGTCAAAGATATTCCAGGTATGGTATTTTACGTTAATTCTTCTAGTTTTACATTCCATTTGAGTTCTCTTTCAGGCCAGTTGTATAGCAAAGGTTATGTCATGAACCCTTGCTGTCTATGAAATAGTAGTAGCAGGTTTTCTGTATAGTTCTTAATATTATGCAGCAAATAATTTGTCTGCATTCGCACCACAGTTTGCCATTCTTCTAGCTCACGTGCGAAACTATTTCAAACTATCAATCATTGTTACTGGAAACCAAATAGGCCCACTCTATAGACGTTTTTGTGATTATAGCAAAATTACTAGAATATGTCTTATTGGTTATAATGCATCCCCAAAACATGCAGATCACAACATCTCTTGGTCTCTGAGGATATTCATTTTGTTGTTCATAACTTGCTTACTTGAGCCTACGTGGAAACTGCTAACCAAATTTACAGATGTTTTAATTAAATCACAAAATTATTAGCAGCATTTGCTAACCTTTTTTTTCTTGTACAAATTATTCCCTGATATGTCCAACCCTGTAAAACTAAAGGTAGCATTAAATAAACCCTTCCTTTCCTTGACTTTAGAATTTACTATAGTCTCTTTAAAGTTACCCACAGTAATATATAATTCTCATGTATTTCTTTACTCATTTTACAATATGTAATAGTTTACCTTCAGTGGTTCTTGAATTTTTCTAAATATTACTTGCCATAAGGTTATTTGACAGTCCATGCCTATAATTCACTGTAACTTTGTAGTTATGTTGAGGTCCAAGTCTAAAACATCACTGACCATGAACATTGGACCACTATTCCAGAAGGTCTGACATTGTAATGTGTGTTTCTGTATGTGTTGTTTTATAGGAACATGAGAAACGGTGCTGGAGTGTAGATTTTAACAAGATGGATCCAAAATTACTGGCTTCAGGCTCAGACGATGCTAAAGGTTAGGTTATATATTTACCTTATCCTTTTGAGAAATTAAACTTAGTTTATGGTCTAAAATGTAAATTGGTCAGATGAGTGTCAAATCAGAATGTAAAGTTTCCTTACTATCTCAGTTAATCAAATATATTATTTATTTTTTCAAACATATGGACAGAATTAGGCTATTTTAATTTCAGAATTCTGATTCATTTCATCTAAATTCTACAATTAAATTTCACTGCCAAACATTTTAAGGACACCAAGACATTTATTAATAAAAACAGCATGCATTTCATTTAGTATTTCATATTTCATACATGTATAGCGTAATAACTTATTCTAGATATTTATATGTTCATAAAAACAAAAACAGAAATCAGTTGGGATTTGTATGTTTTTAAAAAAAGAATGTTGATTTTTAAACATCTGTCTTTCTGTATTTCTTTCAGTAAAATTGTGGTCTACAAATGCCGAACACTCAATAGCGAACCTGGAAGCTAAGGCAAATGTGTGTTGTGTCAAGTTTAACCCAGACAGTAGATACCATCTGGCATTCGGCTCTGCAGGTATAGACATCTCGACACCAGCAGTATTTATTTAACAACCCAAAGCACTTGTTTTTATATGTTGTGTTGGCATTGGATACCTGGTGGTGTGTTTTCGAAGCTCTCTTAGCGCTAAAGTTGCATAAACTTCTCTTACGTGATGACATTATATATAAAATTGCGTAGTGAAGTCATTAGTTACGACATTTATCGTTATAGTGTTAAGATTGTTTAAAAAATCTGCTCCCTAATTACAAGAATATACTATAGGAGTCCACTGATAAGAATCAGTCTCTGCATTAGTTCAGTACTTTCACCACTGGACAATATTAAGTTGACTTCTTAACAATATATTGAAGCAGTGTTGCAAAATGTGTCAGTGTATTTGACACCACTATATGAATGACCTTTTGTTAAAAAAATATGTGAGCGTTAACATCTGTTATTCTTAGGAAATTAGTATCATGGAGTATTTCATGAGTTTAGAACTTTACCTTTAATACATGGTAAATTTGTACCTTCTAGCGGTACCTTGCTCCCTGCCGGTGAGTTACAAGAGATATTTCTAATTAAAATTTGTTTATTTTACATTTAATTTCATATTTTTATTTTGTTGTATAGACCAAATATTGCTACACAGTACATACATATGGTTATTGTAACTCTATCCCTTGTATTAACATTTAACATACTGTAGCTGCTGATTAAATTGTTGTTAAAGAATTACCTCCAACTACATTATGGTATCTAGTAATTAATGTGCCATAATTGTATTAGTAAAATAACAAATATTATGTTTCAGATCAGTGATTTGAAAAATAAAATATCAAGTTGTTGGTAAAGGATAATATTTATTTTCTTCAGATCACTGTGTTCATTACTATGACCTGAGGAGCACGAAACAGCCGGTGGGGGTGTTCAGAGGTCACAGGAAAGCGGTCTCCTATGCCAAGTTTGTCGATTCAGTCGAACTAGTGTCTGCGTAAGTGAGAAATACTTTTAAGCGACATTAATGTCGTTTATACATAATTTTACAGTGTTACGTTAACATCAGATTCAATTGCAAGAAAACATTTGGATATAATAATATAAAAAAACATTACAGAATATTTTCTTTAGATATTTAACAGGAAATTATATTTGTTCCAGTATCTTTTATCCTGAACATGTTTTTTGAAATCCACCATAAACCAGTCTTCAGTGGTCGTCGTATAACCAGTTATGCGTTCTTTCTGTAGGCATTAATTTCATTAAGTGTATTGTCATAACATGCATTTTAGTCAGGTTTAACTATTGTATACCTCAGATTGTTTTGCAGGTACTATAGAAGTATTATATTGTGGTTTTAATATGGATTGAGATAATTAATTAATATTAGTTATTACTAATGTTTCAGTGAAAGAAGAGGGGGAAACTTTGTTGCAACTAAAGAAAGATTATTTTAAAAACAGTTTGCATCTCTCTTGATTTCAGTTCTTTAGCAAAAGTTCAAAATAAGCATGTAATATGTGCTTGAACAGTACCAAAATCATTATGTTAAAAATGGCCTCACTCTTCACTTCTGAAGACACTGATGAAAATGTTACATTTTATATCTAGATTTTTATTTTAAAAAAATTAACTATGTATATCATGGTGTTGATCTGGTCCACACTTGCAGATTACTTTAAAACAATGTTTAAACTTCTTGTTTCAGGTCAACGGACAGTCAGCTGAAGTTGTGGTCCATCGGCAAGCCAAACTGCGTGAGAACATTCAAGGGCCACACAAACGAGAAAAACTTTGTTGGGCTAGCTACTGATGGAGATTATGTAGCCTGTGGTAGGTTTAACAGTAATAATATTTTGTATAAATCACTTTTATTAAGTGTTGGAAATATTATTTAAAATCTCTATGGCTACCTGTAAGGGATCGATCGTGGTGGGTGTAAGATAAAAAAAAAACTTATTTTGTGACTATATTCTTAAACTGCTTTCACCTGATAGCTGGAGTATAAATTTGCCATTTTCATTTATCTGTTTATAATCAAGCTAAATAAAGAGCCAACTAGTCCAGGTAATGCATGGCTAGAAACTCATTTGACATGTATAATAGCTCAAAAATAAATATCTTGGCTACCACATTTTCATTTCCAGCTGCCCAGACTTGATTTAGGTAGCCCAATCACCAAATAATAAATGTTCTTCTACATCACCTTTTCCTGATCCATTTGATTATGTCAATCAGAAATGCCCCGACCCAGATCCATGTTCCTCATATTGTCATCATCATCTTTACATAGAAAAGGTTGTTTGTTTAATGTAAGCTTGGTAGTGGTACACATACCATTCTCTAATACTCAAATCTACCACATCTTGAAGGGGCTTTCCATTACTGAACCACTTCCCAGTCCTGTATTACAGTCAAACATTGTTATGAAAAAGCAATAAAAGAAACATTCAAAGTCATGACATTGTGATAATAAAATCTACCTACATATGTTGGTAGCTGTATAGTTTGTTTTTACCATAACATGCCAATTTTCATGTGAAATTTAATCTAAAATGGATATTTTATAATAGCTTTAATCTGATTTGGCTATGGATAGAATTGGCCTTGTGTGGTGTTAAGAGTACAGGTTATCTCATAACATATAAATTAGAATTTTTCTTATTTAAAAAAAGTTTTTATCCATGTTTAACATAATGTTTTGGATTTATTTATTTTTATTTTTCAGGGAGTGAAAACAATTCTTTATACGTGTACTACAAAGGTCTTTCAAAACAGTTGATGACGTACAAGTTTGATACAGTCAGAAGTGTACTGGTATGTTTTCCAAAAAATAATGTTATATTTACAGATCAATTATATTGTTATAGCATAGGATTTTGCTGAATGTAAATAACTACCAATAATGCATTATGAACATATTTTATTTGTAATTAAACTAATTATATATTATATTGGGTTATAAACAGGAAGTCTTACTAGGTTTTTTTTTAATTCCTGGAATTGTTTTATAAATATCCAGTGGTTAAAGGATGTATTAAAAAAAATATTACTTGCTATAACATCAGTAGAAATAAAAATTCACAAGTCATGCTTAAAATTCACTTTAATTTTAGAATAATTAGTCTTAAGTGGCCAAGTCTAAAAATCACGGTCCATAGACATTAGGCCACCATATTCTAAAAGTCCTGAAATATCCAAATGGATGCCTGTAATATTGACTGAAAAACACATGGTTTTGACCTATAGAAATGTATTATTTATGTTGCAGGAAAAAGATCGCAAGGATGAGGATGCTAATGAGTTTGTGAGTGCTGTCACCTGGAGACCAGTGAGTATATCTCAAGCTATTTCCTCCACTGAGGGAGGGATGGTGGGTGGGGGGGGGGAGAGAGTGTGAGTTGTTTTATATAATGATGCACTGGACACATTTTATCTAGGGTATAATGGAATTAGTGGAATTTTTACAAATAAAAAGTTAATTACTGAACTTCTCGAAATTGTTAAAACTATTTTTAAGGTAGATGGTAATATTGATATGGGTAAGCATTGTGTTCCAGTTTAGGTTACATTGTTAATACAAAACTGTTTTGTTTTTCAGGGATCCAATGTCATTGTAGCTGCCAACAGTCAGGGCACCGTTAAGGTAACATTTTATCTATGATAATAAATAAAAAAAAATATTGTTATTATTAATTTATTTTTATTATTATTTATTTATTTTGTTATTATTATTATTATTATTATTATTATTATTATTATTATTATTATTATTATTATTATTATTATTATT
>JAUTBW010044103.1:0-11121 GCA_032361425.1 Peltospira smaragdina
GATGGTGATACGAAAGTGTGTCTTTTTAAACATTGCCAATAAAGACATTATTTTCTGACTGGTGTATCAAAGGCTGTGTTATGCATCTATGGGATAGTGCATATAAAAGATCCCTTGCTGCTAATCAGAAAAAGTAGCCCATAAAGTGGTGGCAGCAGGTTTCTTCTCTAACTATCTGTATGATCCTTAACCATATGTCTGACACCATATAACCATACACCAATGTGTTGAGTGTATTGTTAAATAAACATTTCCTTCCTTCCTTATTGGAAATTTAAATATTTGTATTCGATAAGTATTATTATAGGTAGATTGGTCATTATTCACTAATGCAACTAGCAAAGATAAGCATATGCTTGTCCTAATGGCAGTATATTTTATGGTGTTTCTTTGTGGTTTGAAAAATATAATGACAAACAATAACTAATAATTTCATCAAGAGAAGTATGCTTACAAAAAAGGGAAAATACCCAATAAGATGTTGTTTCCTTTAAAAATAACTATTAAAAAAACCCCACTTAACCCTGCAGTTTGAAGAATTAAGATATTATAATTTGATATCTAAATTTCATTTGGACTAGATACCTATATTCTGGTCTTACTTTATAGATAGTTTGATGAGCTCTTAACAAGATATATAAAATTACCAGTATGGTCATATGAATTTTTTGTTATTAAACTTAATGAAGAAAGAAAGTGTGTAAGTTGTCATGAATCTCAATTCATTACAGTGGTGAATAATAGCGAGATAACATGTTTGTTACTTTAAGACCACCAAACGAGGACACCTACAAAAACAACCAGTGGAAGAAACCTTACACAGGATGATCAAAGGGGAGGTAATCTAATAATGTTAGCTAACTTGTTTTTAATACTTACTTCTATTGGTTTTGTGTTTGCGTGTGTGTGTGTTTATGTGAGTGTGTGTGTGTAAGAGTGTATGTGTGAGTGTTTTATTAATTAAAAACCCTATTTTGTAACCAATTTGTAATTAAAGACATATTACAATACAAACAATTTTTTTTATTTTACACACAGACAAAATGTTATTTTCAGATATTTTCATGGTTATTTCTAATTTTGAAGCAAATACTGTTTTGGGAACACATCTTAGCTTTCTGTACAGTAAGATGATAGTGTTGTTAGTTGTTAATTAGAGAGTGTCATAGCCTCAATGGGCTCTTTCTGGATTGGAACCAAGATATGAACCCAATATTAGTCCATAGGCAAATGATTTGGCCACTACATCATTGTGATGGTACTTAAGCAGGATAATTTTCATACATAATTATATTACATATTAATTAAATAATTATATTAATTTTTAAAAAATGTATTTTTGTAGGTATATTCATTAGAAAAGTATCGATCGAGGGAAGACAAGGTGGCGTTGTTGGACAAGGCTATTGAGTTCCATGATGGAAATGCCATTACTGCAGTAAGAATTTTACTACCATCTTAATTGAAAGATTGTCTTGGGATATCAGTAAAAAAATAAGTAATAAAAACAAGTTATGAAATCTTAAAAAATATATTTTGATAAATGAAAATGTTTGGTCCATTATATACTCAGAAGAAGAAATTGGATAATTATTAAGTTAGAAGTATTGTATTTTTGGTGATTAATGTTGCAAGTCTGTAAATGTGTTTTCTATTAGTAGCTCTAGAATTTAAAAATGATTTGTTAACGTGTTAAATATATTTAGTTTTTTACTGCTTACAAAATAACTGATGAAAAGGAATTCACCCAAGCAGTAGTTGTACTTTAATTTTTTCCTTTTGCAGGCAACCTTGTTTCTGAAGCATACAGTGAAGTCTTCTATATTTAATTTAGAGCTGACCCGCAGACCTGTAGCTGTTAACCATTATTTGACATATCTCAGGAATCACTTTGAATATGCAGAACTTTCTAATGTCTTAGGGTAAGTTATGTGCTAAATGGTGTGCTTAGCTCATTTGTGTCCAGTGTATGTCATTTATGTCCTGTATATGTCAGGTACTTTTCAAAACCAAGGTTCTTTTTTATGCAATTCTTAAAAAGTTAAAAAAAAAATTAAAAAAAAAAAAAAAAAAAAAAAAAAAATAATAATAATAATAATAATAATAATAATAATAATAATAATAATAATAATAATGCTTTTTATAACAAATATAAAAAGAAAAGAACAGATAATATTGAAAGGAATTATTGTAGTATTTTTTAAACAATGGAATGAAATTATAACATGTTTTTCTAAGGAATTAAAAATATTACGATTTTATGTCATGTTTTCTGTAAACTAAAGCTTAACTTTTAAAACTGGATATTCCAGAACCTTATATTTAGTTACTTATATTTTACAATTTGTTTTGATATTTTGTTACTTACAATAGGCATAAGCCTTCCAAATGTTTTATAGAAATATGAATTCAATAAATATTCAGATTAATTTCCATAAACATATTAGAAGCTTACTGGAAGAAAACATGGTTAATTTTGGCATAATTAGCGTGATTTTCACACTAAAATTCCAATTTATAAAATTACTCATAAATCATATAATTTTTATTACTTGATAGGTTATGTATGAAACATTTATTTGCTTATATCATGCATTATTTTCTGTTTAGGCTTTTGGGTAGAACAGAAGAAGCCGCTGTAAGTAGTAATTATTATTATTTTTTTTTTAATGATCATGAATATTTAAAAGAACAGTTGGTAATAATATTAAGATACACCTTTAAAATAATTGCAGTTATTTATTTGGACATCTTCAACATTCAGTGGGTTCCCTGAAAAGTTTCAAGATAGACCGCTTCAAACATGTGCAGTTCCAATAAGCTGGGTCTCAAAAGCAATACTTTCACAACTATTTTACAAATTGTTAAAATATTTTAATCATGTTAGCTGAGGGTAATATGGTTAGACTGATAAATTGGTAATTGCATGATCTATTATTTTATCTATCGTACATTGTTAGTTAGTATCAATGTGCTTCTTTTAAACTTATTTAATGTCAAACGAATCTTTTAAACATACCAGTTTTCCTTGTGGGATTACTGCTGAAAGCAGTTTATATTTGTGTTATTTTTATTTAGATGCTGTCTTACAAAATTGCATCTGCTTGCAAAGATCCCACATCAAAAATATCAGCTTTAAAAAGCTGTTACAGGTAAAATATATAGAAGATATTAAACAACATACCATTTATTATAAAATTTAAGTCCCAAGAGAAATATTATTTTTTTGTTACAAGCGTTAACATATTTATATCATAAGGGACATAAATTTAACAATTAATGGTAGCAAGTTAAATATTCTACTTATTGCCCCAAATAAGTACCATTGATTACGTGTAACATATTAAAATCCATGTATTTACATTAAGGTGTTTAATATGAATGGTTTTGAGATTCATATTATTGATCAAATATTTTAAACTGTTTTATTTACTGCATTAATTATTGAATTGATTTTTTAAAAATTATAGTTTTTGGCAAGGCTCTGTATTTTAAATTGTGTTGTTGTATTGCAGAGCTCATTTCAGCATGGATTCGTCGTTATCTCATGATAGCAGTATGGTTCAGCAGCACATTGATCTCCTAGAAAGGCAGGCTCCAATCGAGGTATTTTTCATGTTGTGGTTCTTGTATACCCTGTCATTAATTAACCAAAGCTTCTTATAACCCTTTCAACCCTACTCTGTTCTGCTTGTTGTGTTGAAATTATCTTGTGCAAAACAGTCCATGGTGTTAAAAGTGTTAAAGTAAAAAAAAAAGATATTAAACATCTACTAAAGAAACTGTTAGGTGGAAAATGTTGTTTTAAAACAGGTGACCAGATCATCAGGGGTGAATATTTGAGCATATTTCACTATATATATTAATTTGTTTTATCTGTTTATTATCCCCAGCCTTTGTTAAACCTAAATTTAAAGAGTAAAATAGTTTATCACAGAAACAACTGTAATTTCTCTTCATCTCTCATGTTTAAACATCTGCCACCATGTAACTGTAAATAAAATACATCAGTGCATCACTAAATATTCTCTTCTTCGATCCATATATGTAACACAGTATTAGAATTAGATTTACATGGGTGACAATTCATTATGATGTTTCTGTAGAAGGAAGATGCACGACTGGAGGCGGAGGGGAGAACACAGATCTTTAAAGAGATCCCGCGGAAGTCATCGTTAATCAGCATGTCTGTGATCACCACCCTGTACTACTGCTGTCTCTACCACTACGAGCTGGGAGAGGTCAGTTCGATTTCACAGCTGTAGGATATTGGTTCTAAGTTTAAAATACGACATTAAAACTTCTTATGACAGTTGGTAGATTTATGCTTATAATAAATAGTTTTTTTGTTTTTATAATGATGTACCTAGCACTTTTTTTTAGTTAAGTAATAAAGGTTATATATCAGTTGAGTAAAACATTTTAATTAGAAAAATCCCTAGTGGTTCGCTGACAGGGTACGATCTCAGATCAACCATGTGTCAGGCGGGCCATTTAACCATTAGGCTATTGAGGCACCCTGATTTATGTGCTAACACATTTGTTTAATGGATAAGATCTCTGTATTTGATTCAAGTGCAGGTGATTGGTAGACGATGCTCTTTTGTCACAATACTATAATAGTCATATGTTGTTATGTTTGATTGCAGAACTCGCTATCAAGCCCTCTTGCTCTTCAGCGAGCTCATCAGGTAATTCTTCCATGTTTTATTTATTTCTTATTTTATGAGACAAAAAAAAAAGTATAAGTAATAAACAACTTGCATTGGAGACAAAGCTTTTTCTACCTATAGAAATCTCTTTATTTACCATTATTGTTTCTATTGTAACATTTTTTTAAATAAAGCTTTCAAGTATTTGTTTATTGTTTAATATACATTTAGTTTAAATTTCCCCTACTTAAAAAGTTATAAAATAAATTTCACACTGACATTGTGTGTCATAGATATTTTAGTAAATAAAACAAAGCTTGATTATATAAACATCCAAATTATTTTCTTCTGGTAGATTGTAGATTGTTTATTTTATTGAATGAAACATGTTTTATTTTTGTTTTGTTGTTTTTCAGTTATCAGAGAAACAGTTTTTGTGGATAGCAGTTGCAGCAAGAGGACGACTTCAGAAGTGGGATGACATCAAAACATTATTAACAGCTAAGGTGACAGTATAACTGTAATAGGTGCAATAGGTTTTAACGTATCAAGCTTTGGTGGATCAAAATCAAATTTCGCAAACAGTTTAAAAACAATAAAGTACAAGTGATTGATGAATAATTTTTTATCTTTACTGGATTCTTTTAGTCTTAATATTTAAATAGGATTACTTTCTCTACATTGTTAGTCTTAATTATTGGTAGATATTAAGTATTCAAAACTAAATTAATTATCTCTAAAGTGTAAATACTGTTTGTCATTTTACTGGAAGAAGTCCTGTGTTTCCTCCGGCAGTCATTTGTCAAGACAACTGCTAATTACCAAATAATTTTCTTTTAGAATAGTGTTCTTCCTTTCCTCTTTTTTCTTCTTTATATAACTGACTGTATGATTTTCAATGTCTTTTACAGGGTTGGTTTGGAGGGACAAAGATGAAGGCCGTCATAGGTTTTGACAAAGTCTGTGAAATACTGCACAAAGTCAATGCCCCTCATACCGTAAGCAGTACTGATTTTCCTTAATATTATTCAAAAATAAATTTAACTGGTGTTAATTAAATCATAAATTGTAGATTTAAAAGAATGTTTTTAATACCTTGAACATAGTGTATACTGTTTTGGAAATATATCTAATCTTACAAGAATTTATATATCGTCACCTGAGAACCACACTGTTTTATCTCCAAAAGAATACATTTTGAGAAACAGTTGACATAACATTTGCTGTCTAGTGTATTTAATATGGAAATAAAACAAAGCTGAATACAGATATATCCTGTTATAAGCAAACTTGTGATCTGAACAAAAAAACAAAGTCACTAAAGTCACATGGACACTTCAACTCAGTTTTCAAAAAATTTGAGATAGAACTGTAGTTCTCAGCCGAAGATAGATTGATTTTGATTATACTTTGCCAAAATGTTTCAGGCATTACATGTAGATATCCTGCTGTTTTTATTACAGGTTTTAGCTACCTACATAGCTTTGATTGATGATTCTGAAAGAAGACTTGCAGTAGCCAAGAAACTCAACTGTCCAAAAGCAGTCATTGAGGTGGGTCATTTAAATATACTGTTAATAGTTTCAATACATAATAAAGTTACTATGTCGAGAATATTTTTATTATTTAAACAAGTAGAAAAGACGATCCAGTCATGTTATGTCTAACTGGCACGCTCCACACCAGACTCATTACGCTACTATTGCTATCTAGATCACATACAAATGCTCTATTTTAGTACATGTTCTTTCATGGGTATACCCACCTCGTTTAAACAAAATGGCGAAATTTGAATTTGGCATTTGACGATATATCCCTTGATAGTAAAGGCTAACAAGTGTAATTCAGGTACTGTAGTGCTTGTATGTTTTATTAGTAACCGATGTTAAAGCATGGTAAAATCAACAATGTAATTTCAAAACGGGCTAGTGATAAGATATATATAATAAAGAAAACAAATCAGACAACAGGTATTTAAAAGTTAAGCACTGTAAATACATGCATCTATATGGTACAAGAACCTTTAAAAGTAGGATTCTGCATATTATTGTTTTCTGATAATAGCTGCTGTTGTGTGTCCCTGCAGTCTTGTTACATCACACTTAAGCTCTCCGTAACTGTTGTGACAGGGGCCATGGCATGTATTACCTTGTTTATAATTATGGTGCTTGTACATCCTTTGCTGCTAATCAGAATGAGTACCTCGTAAACTTGCGATAGGTTTCCTCGCATTATATAAATGCAATAGTCTGGATAGCGTGTGTAGCCTCTTATCATCAGCCAGTCTGGATTGGGTTCCCTAACAGACCCATTAGCTCACATTGCCATAGCTCTCTGAGTCGTAAATACATGAAGCTACTCTCACTGTTACACAGTGATCAAAGAGAGTTGAAGGATTTTAATATTTTTATAGTTTTTACACTTACTTCATGTATACTATAATTATCTATATATTGCATACTTATTCTCTTGTTTGTTTTCGCAGGCTTACATTGCATTAAAAGACAGAAATGAACTTGAAGCCTATGCCTCTAAACTACGGCCAAACTCTGAAGAAAGATTTTATGCATATGATGTGCTCAAAAGTACAGTGAGTATATATATATATATTTTTTTAATCAGTAGTCCCCTTAAGAACAAAAGTAGGTAATTAATTAAGTAAAATTTTATTTAAAAGGTTTAAATTGACAGTTGCTATTGTGCAAGTATTGTTTTAAATAAATGTTTTATATGATACAAAATTAGGATTATTCTATAGCTGGAATGGTTTGGTATATATGTGTGGTGCATGTTTGTTGGTGTTTTTTGTTATTTGCTGTTGCATTTGTAGGTTTTTGGGGGCATGTTTTTCCTTTTCTAATATTTGTGGTCCCTTCTGTCTGATGCCACTGAGCTAGTTATTTATTGTGTTAATGTTAAACTTCCATTAAATGGAAAAAAACACCTAATTAAATCCTACTCATATGGACCTACTTACTACAGAATTATGTGATAATTCAACAGAGGAATGGATTTGGAATTGTTTGTTTTTGTTTGTTTTTTTATTATTATTATTGATCATGCATATTATCTTTGTTTATTTTCTGTTGTCTGCATTCTTTTTCTTCATTGTATTTTTTTTTTTTTTTTTAATGTGGTATTTTGTTGCCCGTTGGTAAAATAATTTATTTTTATTTTTCAGACTGTCAAATGGAAATAAAATTAGTGGTAAATCAATTAATAAGAAGCATCTTGTGATATAAAAATTCAGCATTTTACATTCCAAGTAGGAAGAGTTCACAGTATTGCACGTGAACACAGCAATTATGGATGGTGCTTATGGAAATGCTTACATAGTGTATTGTGTGTTGTGATTTTGGTATTTAGGCCTATATGGTGACTGGTTTATACCACTTTAGAATGATGCTGTGCCACATGTATACAATTACACCTAACCGAGCTTCCAATTCTGCTTGTACTGATGGCTGAACAGGATATGTTGGTCCACATCTGTGATACGGTGTTGTTAGTTGAAACTAATTTGAATTTCTCTGTGAAAATGTATTGATAATAGAAGTTTCATGTGAAAATGGCAGATGCTGTTGGGGTGTAAGTGTTAATACTAATAACCAGTGTATTAGTGCTTTGTTATCTAGTCACTTATGTGAAGTTTTATCTCATATTGAACAAAGTGTATCCCAGTAGTACAGTGCTTTTCTAATGTATTCAGTGTGATCAGTCTCCACCACCTGTGAGCCAAGATGCTCTTTCTTGTGAACATATATCCATTACCACTATAACCATACAAAAATAGAGAGTGAATCTCTGAATAATTAGAGGCGTGAACTACTAGGGTTTTTGTAATAAAAAATGTTTTCCAATGCCTATGTAAACATTAGTAAAAATGTGTTGAGTGCATTGTTAAATAAAAATTATTAAAATAAAAACTTAATAATTACTCCATATTATGGGATTCATAATTATATTCAATAATCAGTGTCTATCATGTCACTGTCTTGTAAAAGGTGTGAATATGATGAAGTGTGATAAAGAGAGTGATACATGCATAGAGAGATAGCAGTATAGTGATATGTGAAAGTGCAAGAGAGAAGAATGAGGAATGAAAATGTGTGTTGAGCAGTTTTGTGAAAATGTGGCAGCTGAATTATATTCTTTTTGTTAATTCAGACTTTACTCATCCAATACATTGTGTCATATAAGTGCAATTACTGCAGCATTTTGCATATTATCATAAACAAATCATTTAATATTAATCTGAATACCATTTGCTCATCAGACAGTAGTCCTTGAACATAATAATGTTACATGTTTATTATTATTATTATGATAATTTAATAAAAGTTGAAATATTAAAAGGTGATTTCTGGATTGTTTTTATTCTGGTATTAAAGTGGTGCTTTCACTGTAATTTATCACACACCAACTTGTAGTGTGCACAAAAATAAAGACTAAAATCATTATGATTTATACATTCTCACTATATGATTTGATCGTATTCTACAAGTTGGTATGACAAATCACAAATGCCCTTTAAAGCTACTATGTCGAGAATATTTTTATTCTATAAACATTTAGAAAAGACTATCCAGTCATGTCTAACTTGTATGCTCCACACCAGACTCATTACGCTACTATTGCTATATAGGTCACATACAAATGCTCTGTTAGTAGGCCTACATGTTCTTTTATGGGGAGACCCACCTCGCTTAAATGAAATGGCAAAATTGGAATTTAGTGTTTGACAAGATCCCTTAATAGCCAAGGCTAACAAGTGTAATTCAGGTACTGTTATGTTGTATTAGTAACCAGTGTTAATATGGTAAAATCAACAATGTAACTTTAACAATAACAAGCCGTTGTGTATACATTCTGCTGATTTTACATTCATCAGGATTTTTGTAAATAAGGGCATTATTAAATAAATGCACACAAATGTAATTTGTAAGTATGGTACTATGTGGAGTGGTAAACTATATCAGAAATAATGAGATTCTTACAAATTAGGCATGGTATGTAACTGATAATTGGTTCTTGGTGGGTGTTTTACTCGTATTAAAAAGTAATCAAATATTTTAAACATATATTTCTCCAAGAAATGGCATGGTAAACTCAAATTTCTATTATGTAGGTTTTTGGGGGCACTGTCTGAAGAAAAGCTTTGTAATGGATTTGAAACCACAGTCCATTAAGTAACTGCAATTCATGTTGGTCAATACAATAACAATTTCAGTCATCTTAAATAAAACCACTATTCCAGAGAGTGACAGTAGGAAGTGGCGGCTCTACACCAGGTAGTGCAGTGGAGTTGAAATAGTTGTGTTGTTATTACACTGGTCTTACAATTTTAATTCTGTCACTTATCTTGTACCCAAATTTCCGCCACTGTGAATTTTTATAATTAAAAATGTTTCTGACACCAATATAACCATTAATAAAGTATCTGTGGAGTACATAGTTAAATAACAAAAATAACAATTCAGTGTAATTATGATTCATACATGGTTTGTTGTTAAATTAATAAATTTTTAAAAGGAAAACAATAACCTGAAAAACATTTGGAATGTTTTATTTTTGCACATAAACATTTCTCGTTTCATAAATGATCCCTCTATGTAACTGCATGCACAAATCAAACTGACAAAGCAGTACATACAAGTAAACTGAAGAAAATTAACTGTTGAAAGATACTAGCAGAACACCCTATCTACTAGTAATGTACCCTGGCAAGAACACAGGCTCAATAGTATCATACATCAACTGTATGGCAACACTATATGACTCCACTAATAAATTACCCGTGCATACACTGTTAGTTTTCATCATACTATAAGAAAAGCTTTATGATGGATTTGAAACCACAGTCCATTAAATAGCTGCACCTCAGGTTGGTCATCTCTGTCAGTAAAGAAAATATTTTAAAAGATCAGAAAACATTTGTATATATATTTTTTTACAAAAAGGCATATTACTGGTTTGGCATGTAAACTTCAGTTCATGCATAGTTTGAACCTATACTAAATATCACTACTTTGATGCTGGAATATAAAAAAGGTAAAATAAAAGCCATTTTCCCAATTTATAACACTTAAAAACTACTTAATAATGTAGTCAGGTTGATACTGTTCTAAGAGAAGTTAAATGTTGAAAAGTGTTTCAATTCAGTGCTGATAAGTGTCTCAGTTCAATGCTAGAAGTGTCTCAGTTCAATGCTAGAAGTGTCTCAGTTCAATGCTAGAAGTGTCTCAGTTCAGTGTTGAGAAGTGTTTCAGTTCAGTGTTGAGAAGTGTCTCAGTTCAATGCTAGAAGTGTTTAAGTTCAATGTTGAGAAGTGTGTCAGTTTCATGCTAGAAATGTGTCAGTTCAGTGTTGAGGAATGTGTCAGTTTAGTGTTGAGAAGTGTCTCAGTTCAATGCTAGAAGTGTCTCAGTTCAGTGTTGAGAAGTGTTTCAGTTCAGTGTTGAGAAGTGTC
>JAUTBW010044214.1:0-11120 GCA_032361425.1 Peltospira smaragdina
TATTAAAAAAACCTACTTGTACAGACTGCGTGATGTCGAGGTTATCGCAGTCACTGTCAGTGAATGATGTGATGCGCACACGCAGCATGCAGCCGCGGCGACGCACAATGACGGGCAGCTCCTCATCATACACTGTCGACTCACTCAGCTTCGACTCCTGCTTCACGAGATCAGGGCGCGGCTTCCGGTCACTGCTAGCCATAGCACGGACAACACGGCCAGTTTAACCCATGTTCAAATCAACAGATACACGAAAACTCAAATCTGTATCCCATAGAACTGACAACAAGCAACTAACAGCCAATTTAGCCCATGTTCACATCAACAGATATACGAAAATGTTCAATTTGTACACATTGGTGAACAATTCATCTCCAATTTACCCCATGTTCAAAACAACAGAAATACAAAAATGTCCAATTTGTATCCTGTAATACTGGTGAACAATTCATCTCCAATTTACCCCATGTTCAAAACAACAGATATACGAAAATATCACATTTGTATCATCTGGTGCTCAGTTGTATAAATATTTTATATGTCAATTTTCTTTCCATTGCAGATTTTAATTTCTTTTTTCAATGGTCATTAACAGCTAGACAGTGAGTTCAGATGTATATAGTAACCATTAGAACAGTCTGTTACAGTATGTTAGTACAGATATAAGAGTAAGGTGATTACATAATTCCACAGTGGTTTTCAGGTATATGTATGTAAACTGGAAGCAGTAAAGTTGTGACATATTGTAACACAAGATTGTTTTGCTTCACTTCTTTTTTCCAGATGTTCAGATCAAAACACTAACTTGTAGGTGATGTGACGTTATTTGTGTCCAAACCTACCAGCACAGGAAAGCAAATTCCACACATCCCATCCTGACAGGTTAAATATTCAGACTAATCCAAACACAACTGTCCTCTGTAGACCAGCAACAAATAGGCAGCGTCAGTCTTGTCCAAAAATTGTTAGTCTGTGGATCTCATCTCGCTTTTCACAAACCAAGCCAATCCTGAAGTCCAAGTGATCATTACAGCCAATTCACACTCCAATTACCGTGGGTGGGAGACTGTTGGAAATGTCAAATAAAGTTAAAACTTGTCCACATGATTGCCAAGCGAGGAAGCCAGAAGAAAACCAAGTTGCACTACACAGATCTGTTTTGTCCAAGACATGCTGCTTCTCTCATTGGCGAGAGAGGAATCAATATCTGGGAATTACGGATGTGCGGCTCCTAGAGCTGGCACGTACCAGTCAATTCACCTGCACTTATGTCAACATCTCTTCTTATCAATTGATAAGATACAAAAACACCTTGATGGCATCCCAATGGTTTTCTGTTTGTGCCAATCAGATATTGAGGCTCAAAATTGTTACTTAATCAATTTGGAAATCAATACAGGCAGAGTAAGTTATTCTACAGAAACTTTGGCAACTGTTATTAAATTAGTGAGTTGGTGACATATATTGGTTCCGAATTGTTACTTAATCAATTTGTTGATCAATAATGATTGTGTATAGTTATTCTAAAGAAATTTCAGCAAATTTATTAAATTAATGAGTTGGTGACATATATTGTCTCCCAAATGCTAGTTAGTTGATTTATACAACATTAAGTAAATTTTAAGTTACTATACAGAACATTTCAGAAAATACTATGAACAAAACAAGATATATTGCTTCGAAATTGGTACTTAACACATTTGTGTAATAATGAAATAAAGTAGTTCCAAACTGATACTTAACAAACTTATATGCTAACCTAGGCAAATGTTTTAAAGTGCTTTTAAACTTTATTTTGAACTTAGATCTTATCAAATTTAATCTAGTGTTTTAACAAACTGACAATATTATATTAAAAAATTGTTGAATTAATATAAATACAGAATAGGAAAATAAGTACTGAAATATACTTGCATTCTGTAAACCTGAATGTGTTTACTGACTTACAAGTCTACTTTACCTGTGACAGCAAAGATGTATCAGCTAAACCACAACATAAACAAATGCCAGCACATTTTATCAATACAGCTGTTTGATAAGCAACACTTGCCATTCCCTCATTAATGTACAATCTTAGAAGTCGGGAAGTCATCAACAACAGTTTTCTTTTATGTCTTCCAATCAATTCATCCAATCAATACCAGCCTCCTTCATCAAATGACCACTGATGTCTTACAAAAGGTCAACAAGACTTCTCTAAGAAATACAAAATCACTTGGACACCGAATGTACATGTAATTCTCCTTGATGTTGGAATCAGATAAGCGGTATTACATTGATGAGATGAGCAGATACAGGTATTACAGACAGGGTGAGGAAGACCGGAGAAACACTGGCGCATGTTTTGGACCGTACATGTAGTGATAGTAAGCTGATACGCTGATTAGAAGTTTATGAAGCCAGCGAGTGAGGATCTCATGCCTACCCCTCACCAGTGTGTCAGCTGGCTATAAATACCAAGAGAGCATGCTGTCTTACAACTGCAGCACGCACATGCGCTTGCGTCAAGGAATCTATTTCTCATCTGTATCAGCCTGTCTGCTTCAGTTTATCCAGCGCTTGTTTAATGTTAGCACTGCAGGTGTGTGTGGTATGTGCTTGCATGTCAGGGCGTGGCGACTACACATGTGGGTGGAAAATAATGGAATGATTTATCTGATCATTCTTTCAACACATTTGTACTTGTACTTATTAATACAGGGCATCAATCCAGCGGTAAGCACTGAATAAGATAATGAAACAAAACCTACCACTGTCATACTCATACCATGCATTCTTTTAATCAAATTCTTTATTTAACAGCAGGAGGGAACTGAATGTAGCTCAGAGGCAGACTGCTGACTCATGGTGCAGTTGGTTGCCGCATTGATCCCACCTGGTAGATTCATTTGCATAGGTGTCATTCAAACCAGTGCTCACAACTGGTGCAACTGGCTGTGGGATGTTCTATCTGTGGGAAGCTGCTTATAAAAGATCCCTTGCTGCTTGTCAAAAGGGGTGGCCTATGTGGCAGCAGTGAGTTTCCTTTATGACTATTATAACTGTTCTTAACCATATATTGATAATAAAATATGTTGAGTGTGTCATTAAATTAAAAATAAAAATAAATCAATCTCTCTCTCTCTCTCTCTCTCTCTCTCCAATCTGTTCTACTAGGCTTCTGGCTGATCCTTCAGGCCACTGAGACACCCATGGCTAGACCAAGTCCCATCCCAGTGTGTGGGTGGATGTTCACTACAGAATGAAGCAAACAGTGGGATTCAGATGATCAATACTAATCACAAAAAGATACGATGGGTTCGAGAGATGTGATAATTGATTATGATAAATGCTATTGATTGCTGTGGGAAATGCTGGCTGCAATTAATCTGATTGATTTGCAGATAATTACATACATGTTTTCTAAGATCATCTGGGCTTGTTTTCATGCTTATTTCAAACAAACTGAATAAAGCAAAAAGGGATTGTGCTAACATGACCTCAGACTATGGATCACAACAGATACTGGCAAATGTGATTTGTTGTACATACTTGTAGCATATGATCGACAGCCATATGATCGACAGCCTAGTGATCTATGCGCCCGCATGACAGGAAGTCAATTTGAGATCGATCCCTGTCAGGTAGCCACTAATTTATTTTTTTATTAAAATATTTCCAATGTTAATTTAACCATTATTAGAAATGTGCTGAATGCATCATTAAATACTTTTTATTATCATATAATCAAATCATATAGTAATAACATCTAAATCGTAATGATGTCTTAAATGATTACAATAAAGTGTTATGATTTCAATTTAGGGCGATTCTCATTATGTGATTTCTCGTACTGAGAACACATAAGTTGTAGTTTTTAGTCTTATTTTTGTAGATACTACAAAACTATGCTACAGGTCACTATAATACTTTGCACAGTGAGAATTCCGCTTAAAACTTTAAAAGGGCAACAATGACAAGGGGGCTGGAAAGCACACAATTCTATGCCACTGTTAGTGTTAAGGACAAAACTGAAATAACCTGGTGGCAAAGATAACAGGCATTATGGCAATGTCCATTGCGCTATTGCGAAACTCATGCCCTGAAACAGGTATGTATGACGTTAATGCTATAACTTGCTTTAATCAGACCCATCTACAGTACCACTGCCCTAGTTCACTCGGCATGTCAACATGCTAAAAATCTGTCAACCCATGCCCTTTGGCTTTCAGTATGGAACTCAGCAAGAAAACAATTTAAATGTTAAAAACACACCACATTTGGCCACTGTGTAGACACAACAATCTGCTGCACCTATGAAAACAGGTCATTACCGAAAGCCATTTTGATATTTCCTTTGCTTAACAGTGCCAGCAGGGATACATGATCTGAACAAAGCTGTGAAAACAACAAACTTGATTGTTGAAATGTGATGCAGAAAAACATGACTAATTCAATATTCGAGTTAGGCTAATGCTACAAATATTGAAAGACACTTCTTGTAGTTTTGGCTGTTTTATCACTTTTAATTCACAGATGATTAATTTTGTTTATATTCTAATTTCACATGGTTATGTTATATTATTAAAAGTTAGTTAATAAATAACACTTGACAAACACTGCTTAAAGTTTATGTCCAAAAGACAATAATTAATTGATTATTAATGATTTCAAATAAATAAAGTTTCAAGAATGAATGTTAAACTTCTTAAAGCAGCATTCATTGCATTATTTTTTTATTAATAATTTTGAAGGTTAATCTAATCAACAAGTGCAATCCACAGTGCATTGCACTTACTATACCACTTCAAATTTACAACACAGCACTTCGAAACTGGGTCATAACAAGCAGGCTATTTTGATAGGCTGTTTACTGGAATCGCCATTGTCACTCACTATACACATCAAATATGATGCTTTAGAATTCGATCATGGCAGATCTTATTTACACTGTATGGTAATCATCTGGCTATACACATTAAATGTGATAGTTCTTTAAGCTGATATTTGAACTTAAAATTCAATTTCATAATAAACATATTTTAGGAATTACTATTTTATTATTTCAGTTGAACCAGTTAAACACTAGTTTTTATTATTTATTATTGGCACCATAATCATCATCACCATAATTATTAATCAAGAATATTTCATATTCTTATATCTCTAACTTAAATGTAAGAATTAAGATTTACCAATGTATTACTGGCAAGATGAAAACATCTGATGAGATTAGTTGTTAAACAAGCACAGGAAGGACAATACAAGTGTTGACTCATTCTGGTGAATCAAATTCACACACCAAACCACATCAGGAAACAGACAATTATATTACAACACAATTACTTAGAATATGTTCACTTAGTTGCAAATGGTGTTCCATGACCTGCCAGTCATTTCAACAATTGTAATAGTCGTTTAAAAACAAATTACTGGTATATTTATAACCATGATAAACAAAATTAAGTATTAGAAATATATAACAGACAGAAATGTACATTAATATGAACTTAAAGGGGGTGGGGGTATTACATAAAAAATTGGACTGTATTTCATATAAATTAGAGAGAAAATATCAATAAGGATCACAGGAATTAGACAATTAAAATATGTAAATATGTGAAATAAAATAACCAACATTGAATATGAAACAAATGTAATGGTATTACAAAACAAGGCAACTCAGTCTTTTGAGTTTTTCTGTACTAGATATTTTCCTACTGTCGTCTGTCATTGTAAATATAAAGCAATGTGTGTCAAGGTTATACTAAGAACAAACCAAGTAAAACATGCAGCATTGAGGGTACTTGCTGACAGAAAGCTGTGACATTTTAATGCAATTATAAATACCTTATACCTGTTAAAAATCTCATTAATTTTAAGGCAACTTATAAATGCCAGATTTTCAGTTTTATATCCCCAACTAACTTCCAAATGAATTAAATGACATGCAAATGTGATGGACATGTAGTCTCTAAATTTACATTTTATAACCATATATATAACCACCATATTTCATTTATTATTTGTAATATTTCATAAATAATTGAATTAGGGTGGTCTAAATCTTTGAAACATACTGACAGTAAAATAAAAAATGACAATTATCGACACTTGGTCAAGTATACAATAATATAACATTTGGTAAGACTCATAGCATAGCAAGAAGGAAAATATAACAATGATCAACCCTTGAAATATTCCAGTTGACTTGGCAGAGCATCCATTTACAAAGTAATACCACCCAAACACACACGTCAGTACAACCCATTGAGCATATTTGACGGAGCCTGGCCAAGGATAGCAAAGTGATTTTTTTAATGTTGAGGTATAGACACAGAGCTCTCTACTTCAGACAACGTGTGAGCAGTGGATAAACAGAATACTTTAAAGAAGGCGAATCATACAGCACAGTATTTACAACTTCTAATGCAAATGTAGTGGGTATGAATGAACAAAGCTTGTGTTAACACAGAATCTGACTTCAGAACATACTGACTTCAAAATGCGTGCAATGACTTGCACAAGTAATGATTGTGTGGATGGTATGCATGAATATACAAGCATGACAATCGCAGCTAGTCCTTTTTCAAAGTGCTTGCAATGCTCGTAAAACGCCTTCATAAAATATGAATTGGTCTTGTCAACAGTAGAATAATTAGTTCAATAAAAGTTCTGAACAGAAAAACAACAACTTCTTTCTGATTTTATCAAAGTATTTGTATCTTTGTGTGACACCCAATAGTAAATCTTTTTGTGTGTGTGTGTGTGCGTGCGTGCGTGTGTGTGTGTGTTGTGGTGTCATTAAACAGCCATAATTATTTCCTTCCTATTTCCAGTTATAATATTATGCTAATAGTATATATATTTTTTTAAACTATACAAAACTAGCATTGAATTACAGGTTGCAAAATAACTAGGTTCACAATCACATAGAAAACACTGAAGCAAAATCTTGCAATCACGATGCAATATTGAAATAATGACTAGCAGTTTGTGATGGATGCTACTGGTAACCAAATTGATCTTTATTTATTGATTTCCTGGGTGTGAATGCACCTAAGACTATCAATGATAAATAAATGGCTAATTAATTTTTAATTTCATACAAGTGCTAATCAAATTCTAGAAATTGCTATTCAAGTCTTCATTTACATGAGAGAAAAAATTATAAATTAAAACAAAATATTAAAAACAAATTGCACTCTGCTTGAATTTGTGTTGATGTTTTGTTATTTGTTGTTTTTGTTTTTAGCTGGGGGGTTTTATGGGAAGGGGTTTGGTCATTAAGATAGTTTAGTATGGAAAGTCCTATTTGTGGTTGGAATGAGACTACTTTTCATCAGGGTGAAGGCTGGGTACTTGGCCAATGGGTTCAAGTATGCACCTTTCTACCAGAATAGTGGAACGTCGGGGTATAATCTGGACCCATTTTCTAGGGTCCCTTTACAGCAAATTGGAAAAAATAAGCCTTAATAAGGAAAATGAGATTTACCGAAATATAATAAATATCAGTTTTGGTTAATAATAAATGTGCTAACGTAGCTCAGTGGTAGAGCATCCACTCTCGGTGTGGTGGACCTATTTAACTATGTCTCATTCTAGCCAATGCTCCACAACTAAACGCAGTAGAATGTGATATGCTGTTTATTATGGGATGGTGTATATAAAATATCCATTAATAATACTAACAAGAAAGAATAGCCCAAGTGGCAACAGCAGGTTAGAATGGCCAGTAACCATGACTGATGCAATATTACCATAGATAAAATGTGCTTTCGTTAAAACATCTTCCTCTCTCTCACTCACTCTCTCTCTGTGCATGTATGTGTGTGTATGCATGTGTGTGTATATGTGAGTGAGTGTGTGTATGTGTGTATATGTGTGTGTGTGTGTGTGTGTGTGCATGTGCATGTGTACATGTGTGTGTGTGTCTATGTGTTTGTGCACGTGTGAGAACTTCAATCCAGAATAGGGCTTTTTATGGCTTAGCAAAAACTGGTATCATAACTGACTTAAATATTTTATATTAACATTTAATTTCTACGGTCATAGATGTTATAATAGCCAATATGTCAACACTAATCACACATGATTCTAACTGTATGATGTAAGATATCAATTACCAGACTTGATGTAGACATAACAGAGAATTAAAGTTAGATCACAATAGGTGGATTTGGGTCAAACTGTGGACCTGTATAATCCGCGTAGCATATGAACCTAATGGCTGAGTAAACAAACTGTGATGTATGAGGCTATTGCTCTTGAGGGCCATGTATTCAGTACATTCAGGTAAATACTTAACAGCTAGGCCAACAGGTAAAGTAAGGCTGGAAACTTCATATATCTACAATTTACACATCTTTTAATAAAAACTGCTACTCGTACATAATAATTAAACTCTAATATATGGTTAAGAGCCAATAGTGAAAAATTATACCTACTTTTCTTGATTAGCAGCAAGGGATCTTTTATACATGTAAATCACGTCACAAACAAGATATCGTTGTGCCATTTGTCACACCAGTTATGGAGACATGTAAATAACTCAATAGATCCACTAAATGGGATTGATTTGATGACTTATAACACTTTGAGCAGATGCTCTATTGATGAGCTACACCTTGTTCCCCATCTTGTCAGGAAATCTACACCACAAATTGTTTTACTCATTAATGAAAAAAAGTGTTGAGTATGTTATTAAATAACTCAGTAACACACAAAAATATAATAATAATAATAATAATAATAATAATAATAATAATAATAATAATAATAATAATAATAATACCTACATCTTATAACATTTTTATCAACAGACCTAGATTTTGGATACAGGAAGTAACATTACGTGAGAACATCTATTTTGAATAAATCCTATAATTTGTGAGGATGCCTTATAAAGTCCACAAATTCAATTCTTGTAAATATATCAAATTACGTTAGCAAGAATGTCTTATGTGCAGATATTGATTAATGTTGGTGGGCTTCATTTACATTACTGCAGATCTCCATGTCTAGGAAAAAGTAGGATGTTGGGTAAATAACTGGCAAATTGTTGCTTTGAACATCTGTGGGTGGTTCTTGCAATTTCAACAGTGTATGTTCTTTTCAATGAGACTATGATATTACTTGGGAAGGAAATGTTTTTATTTAATGATGCATTCATTACATTTTATTTTGGGTATCTGACATTTGTTTTTGGTTGTATGGCTAAAGATTATTTAGATAATTAGAAAGGAAACCCATGGCCCATCCTTTGTTATAAGCTGGAAGGGATTTGTTTTATGTACAATCCCAAATACAGGTAGTACATACCACTGCTTTTGTTAAACTAGTGGTGAAGCACTGGCTGAACAGAGCAAGAGGTGGAAACCGAAAATAGGATAGCTCCCTTATAAAATGAACTGTTTGGCTCAGTTATGCTCATTACATTAGTAGTGCAGCATTGAGCATTCTTAATAAAATTGTGACTTGTAATATAGTAATAAATCAGGGTATAATCTAGACAATTTGTCTAGGATACCTTTATAGTGAAATAAGGGGAAATGGGCCTTAAAAGGGGAAAATGGCTATCAAATTATGTATATATGACAAATGTTTATATATCTGGTAAACAGTAAATAAGTCAATTAGACGGGGAAAAAAACTAAACAATTTTTTAAAAATAATAATTAAAAAAAATTTTTTTAATCCCACACATTTATGCCCAATAATACAGCTTTTATTATTATTAAAAGGGATTAAGTTATGACCACCCATAGGGACCTATACGTGGAAATTTTCATGTCTTAATTGGGAATAATTTTGTATAAGATTGGGAATGTACTTTAGGGGAATGGGGCATGTAACTGACATCAAAATGCATAGTAGATTAAACCCTGTAAATATTAATTCTTCTCCATACTAAAATGTTACAGTTCACTCAATTTCAGATGTATGCTCTTCAATTTGTTTCTGATAAATGTTTGAGACACTTTTATTATTAATGTACTCCTATGAGAATTCGTTTAGTATTCTCTATGAATTAAACAGACTTTGCAGCCATTCATTGTATGCAAATGTAGATTTTATTACATACTGATGTGCCAGGAAATACAATGTGGCTGCAATGCAATTATTATTTCCTGTACAAATCTGTTGACTTTATGACAAGGGTTTGTTATCATGTAGTAACATAATTAAAATACCAACAGACAAAGAGCAAACATGTCACACTGAGAAATAACTGGTGGTGGATAAACAGACTCATTACTGGAAGAATCCAATACTCATATTGAAAACAAGAAGCAGTACAAATATCTACAAATATGTCAGGGGTGGGAAAATACCACTGCTCGATGCCTGTGTACAGTAATATTTCACAGTCAAGCAACAACTACTGGCAACATTTCTTGCCAGTGGGCAAGTAATGATTATTTGTATGTGAATAACTTATGCTAAGAAATTTTTTCCAATTGTTAATATTATTTTAAATATTAAGTAACTAAATCTTATTCAGTAAAATAATGAAGGTTGACAGCATGGCTTAAGATATCTTCAGTGTTGGGGTAGTTTTTCTTGACATTCAAGGTAATTCAGAATTGATAAGGATCAGCAAAACCAGTGGTTTAAAATCTAAACCAGGCTTTTAATTTAAAAAAACCATGTAGCTCACACGTGATTCTTTAAATGCATACTCTGGTAGTTTACAACAATGGCATAACTTGTAATTTTTAATGCAGATCCAAATAAATAGATGGTGAATATAACACAGAGGTAGAAATTGGGAAATATTTTCACTGGCCATCAGAAAAGTTACTAGTCCCCAGGAAATATCACTTACCCACCCCACTTCATTACTGAACCAGTTTTTGTCGCCATTCTGGTAGAATTAAATAAACTGCTATTATTGATGTTTGGATTACTGTGGACCTAAAAACGAGAATTTGATTGGAAGACTTGAATGTCCAGTGGTAAATTCTGAACTCTCCACTCAAGACATTTGGAAGCAGGTCATTACAACAAGTGGTGGTGATGGCCAATTTGTTCTTGTATTATAATGTGTTCAATTACAAACTAAAAAACACAGAGAGAGAGAGAGAGAGAGAGAGAGAGAGAGAGAGAGAGAGAGAGAGAGAGAGAGAGAGAGAGAGAGA
>JAUTBW010044325.1:0-11120 GCA_032361425.1 Peltospira smaragdina
AGAACTACCTTACAGACTGTCTGTATGGATGTGCAAATAAAACTTGTTTTGCACTGCTAAGCTGAATAGTCTAAAATAAGCAAAACCTCAATTTCTTTCAACAAAATCAAATTTTAGCAGAATTGAACCCACCTGTACTCACTAAGCAATCCTGACAGAACTGTGTCCATCCACAGGTCCCTCCATGTCAACCTCAGTTGTGATTCTTCACTGTTTGAATCCCTAACAAATATAAGACAGACACTAAATACCCACTGTGAAACAGATGTCGACATCACCACTCAGCCATATAAATTGACCACTGCTGAATACAATATAAAAATACACTAGAATGTAAATGTACAGTTTTGTAAAACCGCTAAGAATTAACTGTATTTGAATCTGAGAACTTTACTTCTTCAGATGCATCACCGATATTCAAAGTACACTGAATTTAGTTACCACAACATTAATTATGGATAAAACCTAGTATATTTTTTCCTAAAGGCATCTTACTTTCTAGTTGTTTTCTTTAAGAAATATCAGATTAAATATAAAATAGCCCACCGCAGTTGCTGTAAACACATCTTGTAAACATCCGAAGCGACAGGTGCTAATGAAGTTGATCCCATGCACAGCAGAAGGTGATCTTTTAGTTGCGGGTGAGAGGAGAACACCTAAATGAAGTATAGCTGTTATGGTACAATGCATTGCCATTTTGATGTTATTATTATTTAGCTTATTTAACCATGCATTCAACACAGTTTTATTAAAAGTTTTATCAAAGTTAAAAACATTTTAATTAGAAAAATCTCTATAGCTAACTGACAGGGATCAATCACAGACTGACCATGTGTCTGGCAGCAACCAAGGTGTCGCAGTACAGTGCAGTAAATACATTATGTTCACGCTATTTTCACACATATCCAATGTAGGTTTTACTGGCTGATATGAGATGTAATAATTGGGATAATCCTAGTCAAACTCTGGGCTCATTTAAATATTCAAAAACTACACAGGTTTAATATATATTAAAATTAATAAATATAACATTTGTTAATTACAGATGTTTAATCTTAAGCATTATAATGGAATTTGTTACAAAGCAAACTCGGTATAACGACAGACTTATTATAGAACAAACGTGGTCACTGTAATGAGGTCTGCCTGTATTCAGACTTACCTCTTCAAAACCTACGTACTGCAGGAGAATGCACAGCAGTTTGTATTTGCCTCGCACATACCATGGGACGTTACGCAAGCATGTCAGCATGCGTTGTGCAAGGTGTATGTTGTTAGCAGCCCCCGCTGCGGCCACCCGCTGCCACACGGCCAGGAGGTGAGAGAACGTCTGACAGGCGAACTGACCCACCCCGGACACTGGGCTGTCCACGTTCAACCAGATCACCTCCACGGTCTCGTTCAGCATGGCAGAGTTCACCAACAACACACAGCACGAGTGTTGTTTGGGATTTAGTGATGTTTTTAAAAGAGATTTGAACCAATCACAAAGCAGCTGAAATGCTTGGTAATGACTGTTAAGAGGACCACCACAAAACCTGCAGATGATTGGAAACAGTTGAATATGCAGACAAGTGTGTTGTTTTGTTTGATCTGCATTATCTCCCATTACGCCATCGTTCTTCTGACAGTGTAAAATGTCATCTAATCCACACACTATAAGACCTCTAACTAAAGCAAGACTGCCATACAGGTTCGGAAGTGAAACTTGTGTTTCCTTGAACACATACTGCAGTTCTAAACAGCCAAATGATATTTTCCAGTAACTGTTTGCTGTAAACAAACAACAGTTGCATTTTACAAATATTTGAATATAAATGAAGTCAGGTCAATAATAAAATATTTACACTAACCATTTATAAACATAAACATAATAATATTAATAAACTGAAAACCTACTCCCAAAGTGGTATAACTTGGTATTGAAAGTATTGTTTTTATGAGAAGATGTGTGTTATTTTGTATTTTGTCGTCACCCAATAGCTAATGAGACAATTTATCAAATGGTTTTGGATTTGTATGAAAATGGTTGATACAATTAAAATGCTTACGATGCAGAATTACAGTATGGCTTTAACTATTGGACAACTAAGCAACCTCTGAATACTACTGTAATATTTACTGGGAAAATGATGTAACATAAAACAAATGTATGTTATGTTTTCATACACCTTTATATTTTGCTGAGGTATTCTGTATACCCTTTCTTGGTTTACATATCTAAGTTTTCAGAGCGGCACAAAATGACTGCTACCTTCTGTAAGAGCCTTGTGTAAGGTCCAGAAAGTTCTCCCTGCCAGGGCTGGGTGGGGGGCGGTGTTCAGCACCATGGAAACAGCAGTTCCTGCCAGCAGCTGGACGTCCAATCCAAAACACTGAAACATACAAGCGCTGTCATTCTACAGGAACTACTTAATAGGGAACAGAAACATCACATTTTCTAATATAATCCTCTGACCATGCCTTGTGAAAAGATATAAATTTTGACACAGCATGGTTTACCATACAAACCTTCTTTATCTTGTTCTAAGTATTACCATATAACCTATATTGTAGTCTATTACATACTGCCTTAAGGTTTAGTACCTCCAGCTTCAGCACTTAAATGTTCTGGTCTGACCTCACACAGAAACAAATCCAACATGGACACGTTTGCAATAAGAATTAAATGTATGTGCTAAATTTTAAGTGCTTAGTATTTGCAAAAAGAATTGTCTGGTTAATTTTATTTTTGTTGTGCTGTTATCACAATAGCTAGTAACTAGACTGCTTCAAATAACAACATGGAGGTCCAAACAAACACTAAAACATTCTAATTGAAATCCATGTGGTGAGTCAAATATACACTTGAAAACTTATTAATAGCTTTAACGGATTCCGTGGATGATTCATCACTTGAGTTTTCACATGATCTCTCATCAGAAGTAGAACTTAGACAACAGGGTAGGTGTGAGACCCAGAATGTAATCATGGTTCCACATACTACAATTAGACATTTCACAAAATGCCAAACTTAAACAATCAAATTAAAAGCATGCTTACACTTTGAGACAACACAACCAGTAACATCTGTACAATGGTGCTCACACTGGCTCTGTGTACACTGCAGGTCGGTGACGTTTCTAACCAAACAGCATTTTTTACTATAGATCCAAATTGCTGAAACAGCTGAAGACAGATCTGAAAACAATAACAAGGAATCAAAGTGAAATATTTGAGTTAGAAATAAGATGACTATGGGGAGCGAGATGTAGCTCATAGTATGGTGGGTTGTCAGTTCAACCCCACACGGTGGACCCATTGGGTAATGTCTAATTCCAACCTGTGCTGCATGACTGGTGCAACAAAAGCAGTGTTATATGCTATCATGTCTGTGTTGTTTCCTTTTAATTATAAAAATGGTCCTTAGCCAGAAGTGTGATGTCATATAACCATAATTAAAATGTGTTAAGTGAGTTATTAAATAAAACACTGAAATTTCTCATTTTATAAGTCTAGTCTACATAATTTAAAAAGATGAAAACTAACATCTCATCTGCTGTGAACCGTACTTTACATACAATTATGTAACCCATAATCCATATATTTCCTGCCTTAGGTGGAGTTACTGACCATTTCAGAGTGTGTGAGTGAGCATGTCCGAAACTTGATATTATGTGGACATGTAAATATGTTCCCCCATCCCCACCCACCCAACAGAACATCTACCTTGACAATGACAGCCAGTTTGGATGCACATTCTTGTGTAATCACATCAACATGAATCGGAAGTGCACTGTCAATCTCACATTTCAGAAAGTCACAAAGTAAAGAGACATTTTTTCCAACAAGTTCACAGGTTAGTGGCTGCTCCATAAATGATGACACTAAAACAAACATTAATACTGTGAGTGTGATAATCATTTAAAACAAAACCTGAAAATAACCTAACAACTGGTTATTGAACTTCCCTGAATGATTAGATTTCAAATGACCGAAATAAACTAATAAAACATTTTGTACAGAGAATTAAAAAACTCAACTATCAGAAAGATTAGTTTTTAAACACATATTAATAATATTTTCTTCATAACTAGTTTGTAATCTATCTAAATTTAGCAGAAACTGAAATTTCACGTTTGAAATGACCATATAAATTATTAGTATTAAAATGATCAGATATAATTATATAATACCATATTGTTCCTATTTGTAGCACCCCCTCTAATATAAGCACCCCCTATGATCATGAGAAAGGTATGAAACGGTACCCATAAATAGTAAAACTGGCTTGCCAGACTGCCGAATTGCAATGATTATAATTGGTAAACAAATAAATCTAAACAGGTGAAGCACTACGACACTAGTATGGGTGAACAGTATGTCACATGTTATTTATCAAGTGTATGTCATTGTTATCACACTCCATTAACATAGCTCAAAACTGGAAGTACAATCATACTGGTATTTATTTACACCGACACCATAACACCATTTAAAAAATGGATAAATAATAACTTTAACTGAAAACTGCAGTCAAATGTCATCAATTTAACTTCAACTAAATTTAAAACTGGAGTGGAGTGATACAACGGCAAAGCTTTTGATGTATCAGCAAGCTAGATGCATGACAGTCTGCTATGAGGATTTTTCACATGTATTAGGAAACGTGTTCTAGTACTCTAATTAGCGCGCCTCTTCGTGTTTTGCATCGTGCTTGGATGCCACAAATAGGAACAATACAGTATTTTAATTTTGTGTAATTGAAGAAAATCACTGTTAACTGATAATCCAAAATTTATGTCTAATTATTTTGTGTTATGGATATGATTAAAACAAATAATTACTTATATTTGTATAAAGGGACATTTTCATATGTTTTATCATATGGACTATGCAATACTGAACACAATTCTCATTTCATACTCACTTGTAGCCTCTAATCAAACTGTATTTTAGTATTAATGCTGTAGATACTACAGGCTGGTGCAATTCTCTTATTTTTTATCTACTACAGTCAACAGCTACTGGTCAGTGTGATGCCTCACACAGTGACAACACCCATAACAGACAGGACAGTACGTACCTCCTCCTTCATGGCCTGCACGGTTTTCTTGTTGTCATCGACAACACGCTGTCGGGCAAGGATGGCCTCCTCATGACTCGGCTTGCCCACCAGGTGTCGCCGCTCAATCTCAGCGAGCTGGGCGTCCATGTCGCGCTGCCTCATCTCAGCCTGCCATTCCAGGAACCCGCTCGGGTCACGCGCCCCACCCTCGAGCCGCCGGAACCTGAAACACCAGCAGGTGTTGGTAGACATGGGCAATGCACTGATACATTTTGTACAGTTTTCCACATCTGAGGTATATTTCCGATCTTATTGCTAAGATTGTGTAAATGTCTTTTAAAATTACATTGTAGATTTTACCATATTTTAACACTGGTTAATACAACATACAAGCACTACAGTACCTGAATTACACTTCTTACCCTTCACTATCAAGGGATATTGTCAATGCTAATTCAAATTTCACCATTTTTTGTTTAAGTGAGGCGGGTCTACCATGAATTTGACCTAGATAGTGATAGTAGCGTAATGAGACTGGTATGGAGCATGCCAGTTAGACATAATATGACTGGCTCATCTTTTCTAAATGTTTAAATAATAAAAATATTCTCAACATAGTATCTTTAAGTGATGACCTTATATATAAAGCCATATAGTGATGTCATCAGTTACACATTTATTGTTATCGTAACGTTAAGTTTGTTTTAAAATCTGCCTCCTAATTTGTCCCTAAAGTAGTTTTATATAAGTATCTACATAACCATCATATTTCATTTATTAGCAATATACTGCATAAATAATTGAATTATGGCAATGATCAACAACAAATCTGAAAAAATAATGGCTATTCAGATTACTGTTGTATGGCAACTATAAATCAATCCAAAGAGGTGTAATTAAAATGTCATCGTCAATACCATATTAAGGTTTCCTGTTTCAAATGAAAAATCTTTCCACTTCTAAACAATATTTCGAAAACAGGCTTTTGTAAATCTGTGTTATTTTGCCTTTAAAGATGACATGTTGTGAATGTAAGGAACCAAATTGTCTGTAATATCTCAAGAATAATAAAACCAAAGTTTCTTTTAGATTACTGGTTTTGAAAAAGGTCACTTATTGATAATAACAGCCAATCCAGGCCTTAGATTATTGAACAGTTATTGTGACCCCAAATCAGGTTAACCCAAATCACACTTCAGGTAAGCTGTTTATGTTACTCCATTACAAAATAAGGGCCATGTTAGGTGCACTTATCAAAATGATGGTAACTAATTTCTAGGTCAAATGGATATTAAGTGAGACAAGTTGTCAGTATGATGTATGATTATTCTCCTCTTATTCTTAAGCTTGCAGTTGGCAAAACAACCCAACATTTTCTGCCAAACATTCTTCAGTTCATTACAATTCATTCTGACAGGCAAGTGTAATAACTACCTCATAATAACGTCCACACTTTAAAGTAACACTTTATGGCAAACATTGTCATTAAGATGTCTGACTATATTTATTTAATTTTATTTGTTTATTCTTGACTGATTCAGTCGATGAATTGCAGGAATGCCATTGATGCATTTATTGACTGATGAGCCTCAATCGGAATGCAAATCTACAAAAGTTGGGACTACAAAGTTTTGTTTTCAAAAAAAAAAAAAAATTGGTCCCGAGGAGCCCACCTTTCCATTTCCTTTTCTTCCAGCTTCTTGTAGCGGATTCCATCTCTCAAGATTGTTGCTGCATTCAGTTTCACTGGGACTTCTTTGTTCTGCATTACAAACACAGTAACAATCAAGTCAGAGGCAGATGAGAGAATTAATTTGGGAGAGAAGCGATAATCTGCTACTGAATCTCAGCAATATCCTTTATTGGAATACTGGGGAGGTTTGGTATGGATTCACTACAGCTATTGGCAACATATCTTCTTGTTAACTGTTCCTCACATTCTTTAACATTAAGAAAAAATACAAGAATTAAAAACAACAACAACAACAACAACAACAACAACAACAACAACAACAATAATATGTTAAATTATAAAAGTTAGCCTCCTCCATTAGATCTGTGATTGTCTTGACAAATATCAGTTATATGCTTTGCTAGAATTCAATCTTCATCAAAGCTATAACCTGAAAGCATTTTAGCGCTTAGTGGCCTAGTCTAGGCAACAACCCACTGCGTGTCTATCTAATAACTATTCTGCTTGTTGACTGGAGTAAAAGGTACGGTCTCAGGAGTCTTTATTTTTATTTTAGCATTTAGAACCTAAAATCCAGTCATATTTAGCCCACCGCAAACGGTGTGCTTTATAACAGAATCACCGTGCTGGCCTATTCAAGTCAGCATAAAGACAGCATTTTTGAAACTAGGTTCCCAGAGCACATCCTGCAATTCTGCCCCCTATTCAATGAAACCAGAATAAAGCACTGGCCAAATGGAGCAACACTAGCTGTTAAGCTTTGGGGTTCCAAAGAGGACTTGATAGAGGCAGCGGTTTTTATTATCACAACCAGACTCCAATCTAAAACATGATCATGTAATTATATAGCTTGAACGCAGAAGAAGATGAGACTAGGTTATAGTTTTCTAAGGATGCAATAGATGCAAGGCCATTACACTTACTTTAATCTCACTAGCCTGTAAAATGATGACGTTATAATCAAATTATGTTGTGATGTCACCACTTAAGTGATTTACATAATCCTAGCACAACAAGAGCTTATAAAATACACTCATTAGATGGAAAGTTTGAGATGCTTGTCCAGGAAAGGCATGCACTATAAAAGCTTGTTCTAAATGGGAAATTACAGCAAAATAACCTGACCTAAATCGATCTACTGGAAAGTGACATGGGGAAGGTAAAACAGTAGGTGAAGAGAAAACCTACTCTCACCAAAAATGCTGGTTTAGGTAGAGCTTTCTTTTTGTCAAACTCCAACTTAGCCTCTTCACTCATCACTATATTCATAAGTTTCTCCTTCGTCTTGGTCGACTTTTCCGGATTAGCACAAGCGAACTGGTGTCGTGACGATTCCATTAGCCGCTCCTGCATGAATTAAAAGTCTAATATTAACATCAAATAAGAATAAGCTTTAAAAATAAGTAACTTATCAAATACAATTACTATTATTAGTTAAAAGTAATTAATTTTAAAAAATGGATATAATCTACTGAACATTATTTACCTCCAGTGTGATTTAGCTTTGTTTGTTTTTTAACCTTGTTTGGATTCTGGGTTACTTTGGGATTTTATTGTTTTGGGTGTGGGTTTTGGGGGATGGTGTTGTTTTCCATCATAATATAACATTTAGAAAGGTAATTATTATTATTATTATTTTTTTTTAAATGTTATTTATTTTCTTATATCTGGGAAAATATATTTAAAATCATGTACATAATATTATGAGAAAATGTTGTACAATGTTTTTTGGTCTTTGTTGTTTATCTGTTGTTTAATTTCTGAGGTAGTGGTTGTTTTGATTTTGCTTTAGGGGTTTTGGTTTTACTCTTTAACACACTGACTGCCACTTTAAAACTGTTGTCAAAGGAGATAACTTGCATGGTGCTCTAATTTGCAAATATGAACAACATAAATGTAAATAATTCTTCTTCTTTTTTCTCTCTTTATTTTACTGAATTATATCTGAGGTACAAAAATGGATTTAAAGGGTTAAAAATGCGATAAACTGTTCTTTTATGTAACGGCTGTGACCGTGTTAAAGTGCTGTGCTAGGTCGCACCTCGGCCAGGTGTCTGTTCTTCTGTTTGATCTTAGACAGTGTATCGAACTCAGACGGATCTCGGTAGATTGTCTTCGGAACACGCTTGTGTTTCTTCAGCTTTGGAATCTGAAACAAACGAAGTGCATCAGAAAATAAATTCACACCGACACACAACACCCATATTCTCAGGTAACAACTAGGGTGTTTAAAATAACAACATCAACAGTAATAATAATCCATGCAATCAAGCTAAAAACTAAAATGTCCTCTTCTAAGGGTTTCCAGTTTACTGTGTCATATACCATAGATTAACCACAAGATTAGAGAATAGTTAAGTCACAGTCTCAAGATTAAATATTATAAAATAATGTCTTAAGTTTAAATACAAGCCCAAATGTGTGGAATGACCCATGTATGGATGAAAGACAGATTGAATATATAAACTGGCAACCATCTAGTTATTTCTGATCAGAATGATTGGTATCACCTTAATGTGTTTAACCTTCCGACTACTGCAAGCGATATCTCGCCCAACGTGATGAAAGCTGACCGTAGTGTGTCCCTTTAATACAATTTCCCGCAATTTTGCACCCAGAAATATCTAGTGCGCATGCCCAGGCAACAGGAAATAATCCACTGTGTTTATAGCTATGGTTTGCTTTTTAAAAATATTAAGAAATATTGATTTAAATACGCAATTTTCTTCGGGTGTTTTCGTTTGACAGTAATGGCAGAGCTTCACGATCACTTTGAGGAAGAGATAGCTGATTGAATCAGGTAATTCGATGTTAATTTCGATCGTTTTATGCACATCAAAAGTTGTGAAAAGGCCAACGAAACATCAAAGTTGGAGTCAACAAAGTACATGGATTATTAATAATGAATGATTTGCCAGACAGCTAGCTTCTAGAATACATAAGTAAAGTCGACTTTGTTAATTTTTTGGTGCAATTTTGATTGTTTTTTAACTGGTATAAAATGTTACCTAAACATGAAATTAAAATAAAAAATTGTACCAGTTCACATATGAACATTATTTTATGTTTTTACCTATTTATTTTTATTCAGTAATTAAGCGAAAACGTTGTATTTGTGCACCTACTAACACCGTTTTTTACCAAAAATAATTAAGTAGTCAGGTTAATTACTGACAAACAGCAAAATATCAAATTGTATATTTCCAGAGTTGATTCATCAATAAATAAAATTGGAATTTTTACGAAAGAAATATGGAAAGAATTTTATACTAAGCAGTATAAGATGGCATGATAACCAAGCTATCCAATGTATTTTGAATATTTATTTGCAATTAGTCTTTTTGAAATCCAAAATTGTTAACAAGCAAATTTGTTGGAATTAGTAGGAGTAACTCACAGGTTCAGGCATAGGAATACTTTTAGGCTTGGGTTGTGTGAGTTGGAAGGGCTGGCATTCTGAAAGAGAAGACAACAACTTGTAGTGTACCCTATCTAATTTAGGCACAAAGTAACATCTGAAAAATGCAACCATAAACTGACTGCCACAAATGAGTGTACTCATAAGCTGAGTGCACCAGAGTTTGTCAGTATGAGTTACATCATAGTGAAGTCGATGGGATATCATGTTACTTATAAAATGCAGGCAAGAGAGGTAACTAATTTTTGGGCAAATGCAAAAAAAATGTAATTATTTTTTACCGTTTTACTCTTTTTTTATGTATCTGAGGTCCAAAAATGCATTTAAAGGATGGTAAATTTGATAAATTCTTCCGAGTGCAACATTTTAACAAGCAAATAAGTAAACTGTCAGTGATACCTGTGTTTGGCTGCATCGCTATCTTGGGCATCTTTTCATTTTCAATTTTCATATTTAGCATCTTTAACATTTCAAGCAGTTCAGGTAACCACCTACAAATAGAGATAGCAATGTACTTTCAGTATTTCTAAAATTCCTGCCAGAAAGTATCCTATTTTATGTATTGCTTATTTATTGCAAATCTGAAGTTCAACATTACTTTCTACTGATAAAGGAAAACAAAAGGAGGAAAAAACTTGTAAAAAGTTATTTTTATACAAAATTGAAGTGTACATTAATGAGGTTATAAACATTTTATTGACTGACAATTGTGTTTAACTTAATAAGGCAATACACCAAATAATCAAACTAATCATGAATCATATTGCATGTTCATTATAACCAGTTACCTATTATTAAAACACTTCACAATGCTTCAGACACATACAAACACACACTCTCACACACAAGTATGTACATGCACTATCTATCTCACACACACACACACACACACACACATACACACACACATACACACACACTCTCACACACAAGTATGTACATGCACTATCTATCTCACACAC